>OZ007569.1:24641161-24738661 GCA_963931925.1 Onchidella celtica
AACTAAACGGGTAAAAAAGGGAGATGTGATAAAAAAAAGAGCACAGCCAACATATTTCCACGAGCCGAGCATCGAAGGTCAAAGAGCCGCATGTGGCTCGCGAGCCGTGGTTTGGCCAGCCCTGCTGTATAATTTTGCTGTATTATATTATACAATATACAAACCAATCGTTTCTTATAACTTCTATGCCATGCCTTGAATATAATATAATGATATAAAGTTTCAATATTTCAGGAGGAGTTTGAACCTGCTTGAGCACAATTAAATTCATGTCCTTTTTCCCTTTATGAAAGACAAGTATATTAGCGAATCACGAACTATGGAAAATAGCTAGCTGGATATCAAGTGTGGGAAAAGGGAAAGAGAAAGAGAGAGAGAGAGAGAGAGAGAGATAGCAAGAGAGAGAACGAGAGAGAGCGAGAGAGATAAAGAGAGACAGAGAGAGAGATAAAGAAAGAGGGAGAGATAAAGAAAGAGAGATAAAGAAAGAGAGAGAAAGAGAAAGAACATACAGAGAGAGATACCAAAAGAGAGAGAAAGAAAGAGAGAGCAGAGCGGGGGGGGGGAGAAAGAAAGAACGGAGAGAAAAAAGAGAAAGAAAGAACGGACAGAAAGGAGAGAGAGAGAGAGAGAGAGAGAGAGAAAAGGACGAGAAAAGAGAGAAAGAGAGAAAGAAAGAAAGAGAGATAGACACACAGAGAGAGAATGCACTAGGGAACAAAGATTTACCGGCAACACACACAATATATTATCATGAAAACTTCATTACTGTGCATGTAGACTATTGATGAAATCCAAATATATTAACTCTGAATGCCAAATCCCACATGAGCCCTTAAACCTGCAACTGATTTATAAGTACCCTTATGCTGCGTTCTTATGAGGGTTGCCATCAGTCGGAAATCATGAAAAGAGTTCGCAGAATTTCCCCGGAGTCCATTTTCCATGAATATTGAGTCTACATTTGCAATCTATTGCAGCTGACGTCACGTCATTTTTTTTATTTATTTCATTTTTATATGATTGATATAATAGGAAAACCATGCGTCTAGCTTTGTCATGATAACCCGCCATACATCTCTGCCTGTATAAAACTGTCCGTCTGTCTGCTATTTCGTCACGTTAAAACAGTTTATTTGACCCAGAGCTATCTCATTTGCACCCGATCCTCTTATGGGATCTGGACGATCACCAAGGAGTCAGTCAGTCTGTCTCAAGACCGTATTAAGGCCAGCTGATGCCCTCAGCACAGTCAGTCCAACCTTGGTGCTCCTAGACCCTTCCATAAAATTATTAAAATTGCCAAGACATTGTCAAAACTGGCAATTCGAGTTTGAGTTCGAGTTTGGGTTTTGCGGGACGCCGGCGCGATAGCGGCCACTTTGCGCCTGTCGCGGTCTATTTGGGTATTTTACTTTTATGGTTCGTATTCAGAACTTTATCAATTTAAATTGCTTCTCTTATTATTCTGTCTAAATGTCTTCCTTCTTTCTCGCACAAATCATGTCGACAAAATCATGTTATCATGTCGACATGCTTTTCTCCAAACTCAAACTCGCTCTCTGAAAATATTATTTGGGGGGGGGGGGGTGGGGGGGGGGCATACTTAAAGTACGTATGCTCGGATCAGGGAGGAGGGGGTGCCCTCGGCGTATGGAGGGAAAGAGGTTTCTGGGGAGCATGGGTACGTTTTTCAGTTATGGCAAATGAATTAAAACGAAGTAGAGAAACGGATGGGGGGGGGGGGGGGGGGGAGATATAAGAATAAGAATGCAGCAGAAGTAAATCAGTCACAATATAGTTTTCATGGAACAGTCAAAATAATCCATGCCAAAAGGCATTTAAAGTTTTAGAATACCAAGGCTTAAGTATGGACATTACCCATTCTCATAGCCGTTTCCATGCCAAAAGGCATTTAAAGTTTTAGAATACCAAGGCTTAAGTATGGACATTACCCATTCTCATAGCCGTTTCCATGCCAAAAGGCATTTAAAGTTTTAGAATACCAAGGCTTAAGTATGGACATTACCCATTCTCATAGCCGTTTCCATGCCAAAAGGCATTTAAAGTTTTAGAATACCAAGGCTTAAGTATGGACATTACCCATTCTCATAGCCGTTTCCATGCCAAAAGGCATTTAAAGTTTTAGAATACCAAGGCTTAAGTATGGACATTACCCATTCTCATAGCCGTTTCCATGCCAAAAGGCATTTAAAGTTTTAGAATACCAAGGCTTAAGTATGGACATTACCCATTCTCATAGCCGTTTACAAGGAGGGGATGGGGAGGTCCAGAATCACCAAACTCGAGTCTACGTACTTTGTGGGTGACTCTTCGTGTACGAGGGTGTCTTGTCTTATGACAGTCCTGACGTGCAGTCCGCCCACAGATTTGGGAATAAAGAATAAACTGACTCTTGATTCTCTCTGCAATCACCCACTACGTGCTTTATGCGACTCAGCCTTTATTTTGCTTGTTTGTATCCTATTTTGGATTAGAATGTTTGCTTGGTATCTTTATGTTGCTCAGGCTTCGCATTCTTTTAAATAAGTGTAAACTAGAACACATGTTTAATGTCAGTGTGGTGGAACAAGACAAGATAGAACAACACACGGACAGCTAGATAGACAGACAGGCAAACGGACTGACAGTCGTGCAGACAGACAGATAGACAGAAGGACTGACGGGTGAGTGGATAGATAGGTAGACAGACAGACAGATAGATGGACAGATAAACCGGTACATAGATAGATAGATACGTAGATGGATATCTAGAAAGATAGATAGATAGATAGATAGATAGATAGATAGATAGATAGATAGATAGATAGATAGATAGATAGATAGATAGATAGATAGATAGATAGATAGATAGATGAACAGACATATTAATAGACAAACAGACAGACAAGCAAGTAACACAGGTATTAGTTAAGTGGACGGACAGAAAGACAGATAATAGATAATCTAAGAACAGACAGGCGAGTTTTCTCTGAAGCAAAATTCCAGTGTCAATTTCTTTCATTACGTTTGTCATAAGAATGACACATTTTGTGACTAGAATGTTAGATACTGTTTCACATCTGTCAAGTGCTTCACTATCTCTGCCGAATCTCTCGCTTGCCATTGCTTATCTCTCAATTTACAAACGAAGGTTTAGGCTTTGCGTTTCTCTTTTCTGTACAGAGCAAGTTTGTCATTTTTACCTGGGCCGCAGGACTGATCTTACCAGGGGCTCACTAGAAAGTAGGTGCGCTCAGAGGAAGTTGGGGGGTGGGGGAGGGGGAGGGGTGAATTGTCCTCATCAAATAAAAAGTGTACTTTGGGGTGCTCCCAGCGTATATGAAGTATGCATAGGGAGTTACTCCCCCCGCGTACAAAAAGTGTACGGGGGGGGGGGGGAATCTTCCAGCGTACAAAAAGGGCACAATGGTGATTGTCCTCAGCGTTCAAAAAGTGCACCTGGGGGATTGCCCCCACTGTACAAAACGAGTACATGGGTTTTTTTTTCCTGTGGGGGGGGGGGGGTAAAATGAGTTACAGATTTACATACAAGTGGGAAAACAGGATATCTATCTCACGAAATAATGAAAATAGTCCCGGGGAAGGGGATAAAAAATTACCCAAATCAAACATACGACCTTTATAGATGGCATCTCACTCTTTTTCTTCTCCCTCACTCACCTACGCATTTGCGCCCACAGATAAAATCCGGGTACAGATACATAAACAAATATTTTTGTGTGCACACCTGTCTTGACATAAAACATAATATCTCACATTTCTAAATGTTGTGTGAAATAATCAAATGAACGGTATTTCTCCGATGTCCTTTCACAGCTACACACCCAGGAAATTCAAACGAATTTGCAGTTCTTTCTCGGAAAGCAACAGGCAGGCCTCGATGACAAAGTAGAAGCAAATCGATTTGAAAAATTTAGTAAGACTTGCCTACAGATCTGTGTCACATAAATAGTTGAAAAGTTTGCTCTTTGCAGTTTTGCTCGTAAATATAAAGAATAAAGTCGTCTAAAATAGAAATTGACTTTACACTCCCCCCCCCCTCCCCTCCACCCACCCCTTCCCAATCCGTTTTACAACACTGTTTTTGTGCATGATATACTATTTTCACTCCCTCCCCCTCCCCCTCCCACACACACTCCCTGTCTCTTCCCTCCTCCCTTCATTCTTCCCTCCTTATCCACGCTTGATAATGAAAGAATGCAACAGCATACAACGATCTCTATTTGGGGTTTTTAAGAGAAGCATGGTTTTGTGCCGACCAGTAATCGTCAAGCATAATGACGAACTGACAGCATAATTATTTATTTAACTAAGATTTCTGCTCATTAAGATAACATTTAAGTTTCAGAGTTCCTTGCATGTCTAATGAGGCACATCAGTGTCGGCAGAGCGGTTCAAAGAGTGGATGTGATCACAGGGAAGTGAAGAGAATGAGAATACATTGGATGGATGGGTGGATGGAGGGATGGATGGATGGATGGATGGAGGGATGGATGGATAAATGGATGGATGGGTGGATAGGTGAGTGGATATGTGGATGAAGGTAAGATGGGTGGATGGATGGATGAAAGGATTAAGGGAAGGATGGACAGAAGGATGAGTGTAAGATGGGTGGATGGATGGATGAATGGATTAACTCATTCGCTACGAAATGCCGAATATTTTGCTCGAGTGGACGTCAATTTTCCAACACTAATATCAAAGCGAACGTTTCCAAATATTGAATACTATCCTCGTTTATTGATTTTCCTTTACTTCATTGTATTATATGTTTTTTATCTTGTGTTTATACTGAGTGGAAGAAAAACATTTTTTGAACCACCCCTAAATTTCAAAGTGGATAGTCTTGGGAGTTCCCGTTCACCCCCACAAAAGCTATCGTAGGGAATGAGTTAAGGGAAGGATAGGACAAAAGGTTGAATGTAAGATAGATAGATGGATGGATGGATGAATGGATGAACGGAAAGCTGGATAGAAGGATGAAATTCAAGGTGGGCGGATAGATGCATAGATTAACGGGAAGGGTGAACAGAAGGACAATTGCAAGATGGATTATCAAATGCTGATCCAAGAAAAAAAAAACAAACCAGCACAATCTTTGAGAAATGGAAAATGGTCCCAGGAAGCGCCAGGATAAGAAAGAGAGAAAACGAGAAAAATATGACAGAATTAATAAATTATTCATATTGTTGGGAAATGGAAAAGAAAATGATAACAGAATCCATCAGTCATTGAGATTAGGGCTTTCAAATTTAGAATAAGTTAACATGAGATTATCTTGTTTTGCCGTTACGACCTTTAGAGCAAGTGACAAAAGTAATCATTATTGTATTATTTTGCTCTTGTGTGTGTGTGTGTGTGTGTGTGTGTGTGTGTGTGTGTGTGTGCGCGCGCGCTCGGCTGACAGATAACATCTGTCTTAAGCCTTGCATGGTTTGTACATACAGCATGAAACTATGTTTGTGACTACGTAAGAGAGACTGAGAGCGAGAGCGATATAGACAAACAGACAGACAGACAAATAGACAGACAGACAGACAGAGTTGTTACTATTTCACAGCAAAGCGCTTTGGGTCCACTTTGTGGAGACAGGAGCTATTTGAATATGCTCCATCATAATACTATAACATTATTGTTGTATTTTTTGTTCAGTTGATATTGTTGTTGTTGCTGATTAATTTAAGCGCCCATCGTCATATTCAGTTGCACTCTTTTCACTTTGAGTACTTGTAGCGTGTCCAATAATCTGCTCTTTGTTCTCCAGAAAATGAAAATTAAATTCAAATAATAATAAAATTTTAAAAATCCACGGCTTCCATTTTTGTTTTGTTGTCCTGCCCATCTCATCTTTCAACCGCCTCCCACGGTCTGCAACAAATGTCGACGTCACAGGCCCTTCCATGGGGCTGCTAGGCCTACTGCTAGACTGCCAGCCAGCTCTCTTTTTAAAAAAAAAAGGCTCTCTTTTTCCAGGTCTGTGAGCAGGAAAAAGGGGGAAATCTTGCACCATCGCTAATTGATCATGGTAAATGTTTTCTTACACCGTCCCTGTTTTGCCAAATCCATTCTCCTCTTTTTCAACCCCGGTGCAGGGACGATTTGGGGCAAAGACAACCAGTGGTGTCAGGTTTCCCGTGGAGTTGAGTTTGACGGCACGATATATCCTTCCTCAGCCTGCTGGCTTCACGAGAGAGAGAAAACTGGGGGGAAAGTGAGCTCGTTTTCCATGTGCAAAATCCATCAAACGCCCTCACGAAGTGTCTGATGGTATTGGACTCACCTCTGTGCAGAATCGAATGATAAGTTGTAAGAAGTTTATCGGTTTGTTGGTCGAATGGCAATGTGAGTGGGTATTTCGTGTTGTTTTTACGAAAAGAAGCCGTGGAATCGCAGTAAGGCAAGCTGAATGCTTCATCCATAATGCATGTGTCAGTAATGAAAATTGGCCTATAGTTTTTTTTCTCCTCATAGCCTTCAGCCCTACTATGATAATTATGCTAACCAAAACTGGCAGTTAAAGTTAAAAGTCTACTTCGACCGCCAGCATTTCATGACCTTAGACCTTGTTTGTTATCATCTCCATTTTCTGAAAAAAAACTGGAGATCTTTTAGTATGTAGAAGAAGTATAACAAATGCACGCTTTGACACTTGTTTAACATGCGCTGTGGCACTTACCAAGCTGTTTCACAGTACCGATTTATTCTAACCCCTTATTATACTACCAAAGCCGCAGATGTTTGACGTCGAATTTTTTAATAGTGCAATAGTGGGGTTGGAGCAAACAAAAACTTACTTTTGCAGTTTAAGGGATTTGGGAAATGTTTAAAGTTTGGCCACTTTACATTAATTTGAAGGAATTATTCCAAGGAATAAATTAAAATAAAATTAATCATTACAAAATAAATAAATGATAGAGAAAATAAAGACTTCGGTGTTTTTACATTGAGTGATTTTTTTTTAAATATTATTATTCTGTACATCTCAAGTCACTGATGTTTAGAAGTCCATAAGGACTTTCGAACCACCTTATATAAAAGATTCAAGTTGAAATGTAAGCACAAATAATATGGGCTTACATAATAGGCCTAGGACATTGTCCCAGCTTCTCCCAGATATGCATACATAGCAGTGATAATAACAATGATAATAATTTATTTTTTTAAAGCAGAGGATATTTCGGATTTGTAGCCAACATACACTGTGTATGCTTTTTTTTGTGACGAATCTGTGGGCCACATCCAAAATATAATAATAGACATCGTTACCATTTCACAAAAGAAAAGGTTAGTGTCCCCGGGGGGTTAATTAATGTTATCCCTAACCCATTTATATCTGCAGCCTGGCTTTTGTTTACTAATAAAGAAATGTGGCCATATACAAAAGGCGCTGTTAAGTCTAGGTCTAGCAGGCTACTAACCCTGCTCTATGCATGTATACAAAAGGGTTACCGTACCAGCCTTTTGCAATGTTTTTTGTATATGACCAGTGGCGGTTCTGCTATGAAACTAATGGATCTTAAGCTTCAAAGGCCCCTAATCTCGAAGGGGCCCTGGAAAAACTTGACTTTTGAATGTTGCTCTATTCTTGCTGGTTACGAGGGGCCCCCATAACAGTTCAAGCTTCAGTTGGGTCCTGAAAATGTAGGTCCGCCTGCTCTATATTATATGATCTATAATACTGGAGAATCATCAACTACGATACTCTGGAAATCGCCCAGAAACAGTGCTCCATGCCAAGTCAAACCCCAAGCCCCTGCAGGCAACGTTTGTCTTTAGTAAGTAAGAAATAATAGGTGAGGACTCGTTAAGCAACGTCAGACCCAGCGCCAGACCTATCTGCTTCAGTTGGACCGATACCCCCGCACGTACGGTACGCTCGTAAAAATTGGAAGAACCAAAATAATCCCGTATCTTCCCTGTGCAAAAAAAAGAAACAAAAACACTGGGACCACCGTAACATCAAATGTTTCCATTTTTAATGTTACCATTATTTAGTATTCAGAAATTCCGCTGGCTGATACATGGGCATTTCAGATATAGACCATAAAGAAACAAAATACTTTCACGTCTGTATATTTTCTCCTTATTGAACCCAGTACATGTATTCCATCCGGGAAACATTTTTTTTTTTTTTAAATATATTATTCCTTCTCTCTCTCTCTCTCTCTTTTTCCACAATTTGTTTTTTCTTTCATTCTTTGTATTATTCTGTTGCTTTATTTTCTTATACCATTCTTTTTCATTCTTTTTTAATAATATTTTTCTTTCTTTATTTCTGTTTGTGTTATTCTTTCTTTCTTTCTTTAATTATATTATTCTCTCTTTATTTGTTTACTTCTACTTGCCCTTTCATTCTTTCTTTCTTTCTCCTCGTTCTTTCATTCTTTCTTTCTTTCTAGTCGTTCGTTTTTTTCTTCATTTCTATTCGTTCTTTCTTTATTTCATTCTTTTTCCCCAGTTCTCCTTTCTCTCTCTGTGTGTGTGCATGTGTGTATGTTTCTCCTTGTCTATCTAGCTCTCACTATCTGTCTGTTGGCGAAAGCGATTAGTGTGTTTTTTTCTCTCTGTTTGTTCGTATGCCTTTTGTGCATGAGAGAGAGATAGAGAGAGTGAGAGAGAGAGAGAGAGAGCGAGAGAGAGAGAGAGAGAGAGAGAAAGAGGGAGAGAGAGAGAGAAGGGAGAATGAGAAAACAGATAGACAGAGAGTGAGGGCAAATTAGCAGGGTAGGGGAGAGGGAGAGGCTCAGATGGTGATCATAAAATAGAAAGAGGTTGCTTAATTAAGGAAAATGAAATTAGGCTGAAAATCCTTGTCCTTCACCATTGACATCTTCTAAGCCCACAGCAATATTGTGGCTATCATCTTTTTGTAAGGAGAGGCCGGAGATAGGGGGGGGGGCGGGGGTGATGATGGTGGTGGCTATTCTACGATGCCTCAGTGATGCGATATAACTTCTTACGAAGTTCCATAGTCCCTGTAAATTACCCCAGGTTATGACCTCCGTGCGCATCCCTGCCTGTCGTCCTGTAATATCTTACGCGTGGGTTTTTGTGTGGTAGGGTCATAATCGCAGATAGCGTAGAATCCCGAGTCTCTCTCTCTCTCTCTCTCTCTCTCTTTCTCTCTCTCTTTCTCTCTCTCTCTCTCTCTGTCTCTCTCTGCGCACGGTGCATGTGTACCAATTTGCGTATGTTCGTCTGGAGACCCTTGAGGATCATACGAGATTTAAAGAAAAAAACGAAAAGAAAAGCGAGCCCGGAAATGAATCAAGGAAAGGCAGGCAGAATGAAAGAAAGAAAGATGGATGATCCCATGGAATTTGGCAAAATTTAATTCGTCTGGAAACTACAGTTGCTATATACGTATTAATTTTGCTTTGTTGTTATTGCTACTACTACTACTACTACTATTATTATTACTACCACCTCTACCACTGCTATTATTATTACTACTACTATTACTGCACCACCACCACTGCTACTACAAATACTGTTACTACTACTACTGCTACTACTACTATTACTACTACTGCTTTTACAACTACTGCTACTACTACTATTACTACTACTGCTTTTACAACTACTACTACCACTACTAACATAACTGCTACTACTACTACTACTACTACTATTACTACTACTACCACTATTACTACTACTACTATTACTACCTTTACCATTAATACTACTGTCACTACTACTAGCTGTGCTGCTACTACTATTATCACACTGTTGAAAGACCCAGAGTACCACCCGTCATTACTTTCGGCCCAACAAAGCCTCAAGTTCTGTCGCTTGAGGGGAACTCCACTAATAATCGACATAATGCCCAAATTTGCCAGCAACAAAGACGAAAGGTTCATGAACCAGTTTGTGCTTAGACAAGGAAACCCTTGACCGCGTCTTCACGCGCCCGTTTTCATGACCGGAACCTGGCTAAAGAGAAGAGCTTGACACCCAGTTTCACGCGTTGACAAATTGGTTGGATTCTGGCGCTAGTGGGGTGTCGGCCCTCCAAGTCTCGGGTGCAGAATGGACAGGAGACTCCAGGTTCATGGCAAACTGACCATCCAACTGAACAATAATATTGTTGTAAAAACGAAGCTTTCTGTCCGCTTGTCCATTCCAAGTCCCAGACATGTGGTGGGGTGTACTTGAAAGCCCTAATTTCACGGTTACAATTAATTTCCAATACAAAAAAAAAGCACATTTAGACAAGACTGTTGATGGGGGACCGTACTTCTCCCGACAGTTTTTGCTAGGGGGACCGGCTTCATAATACGGCCCCATAGTGCGTAACATACCCTTACAGGGGGTACGGTCCCCTAACAAAACCTGTAGGCAGTGGAACTGAGAACGTAGAGACAGAGGGGTTTTCGGGTGGGATAACTCACTCTTGGGGTCCGGGATGCGTGATTTTTTTTCCGCACGAGCTTTAGCAAATTCAGGAGAGGGGCAGCAACCACCCCCAAATACAGGTCATCGGCTAAGGGATTTCTCGTCCTATCGAAGACTGACATGTGTGCTGCAATCTCTTGACTGTGCCTGATATGACTCTGAACGTCACCGAAAATCCCTGGGATGTGTTGGAGCTGTCCTGTGTTTGGGGGTCTGTTGCTGCCCCGCTCCTGAATTTGCGAAAGCTCGTACGGAAAAAAAAAAAATCACGCGTCCGGAATCCCCTCATGAAACAAAACTGTCATTTTATATTTAGTGCTGAGTAGCCCATGGAAAATTAATTAGGGGCCATCCGTAGAGTAACTCAGAATGAGTGATTGGGGAGTGGGAAGGAGACATCTGCCGTGTTATAGAAAAAAGGCTTATCCGCCCGATGCGCTGAAAGAAATATTTCACGTTGTGCTCCGCTCTAAACTTTGTTCAATGTCCGTTCTGTGATGACTAAAGTAGACTAGCAAGAGCATTAGAATTTGAGGGTAAAAATGACACGTTACAAACAAAAAATAATGTCAATCAACTGCTTTGTGGCATGAGAGATATGAAAATCTATCTCTTGTGCCACTGTCACTTTTTAGGTTACTGGCAAATGCATAACGCATGATTTACGCCCAGTCTCGAAAAGACTTTTTTTGTTTCTCTCTTCGGGCCACCATGCATTGACGGACGTGCTGTACTCCGAGAACCCAAATTGGGGACTTAAAGACGTTAAGTACCCGCATTTGTTTTACGATTTTTTTGTTCGATTTTTTTTTGTTTGTTCCTCCGGGTTTTCTATCCAGCTACATTTTTTTTTACTGAAGGTGTTTGGTATACCGAAAACTTGATTTGTTTTCTTTTCCTTCGCGTTTCATTGTATCGTTTCTGTTTTATTTCTTACGCGAGGCTTTGCTATATACAACTTTTCTTTTGCCACATTTTTGACTTCGCTTCCAGCCTTGCTGGGATCCCCACAGATTTTTTTTTAGACTTTCAAAAATAACTTGACACCTTTGTGTTTTATCTAAATCTCAATTAGCATAGGTCGGATCGGTAAGAAAATTTCAGAGGTGCTAGATTATTCAAAATGAAAAAGAATTAACCTATTGAGTCAAAAGATTGTACACAGGTTAATTTATTCTGATACTCACAATTAACAGGGGATCATAATCAAAAGTCAAAAGTCTAGCAATGAGTGCGTCCACCTCTTGCATTGATGACAGGCCGGCATCGGCGACGCATGGACTGGATCAGTCTTGTGAATGCAACTTACAGTATTTACTGACACTGGTCGAGCATTTGCCATTGCATCTAGTTCATCTGTTGTCTTTAAAGCTGTTTTGACGTGATTTCTTAAAATAATGTCGAGTGCAAATAAATGCACCTTGTCTGCGAGTTGTCACTCTAGGTCTGCCTGGTCTTTGGCGGTCGTTTACGGTCTCGGTTGCTGCCCAACGGTTTCGTATATCGTCTGTCTGCTGACGTTAAATCTCCCAGCTACAACAGCAATTAGGAGACCTGGCATTAAGCAGCCCAATAATCTGATTTCTTTCATCTTGGCTTGGTTGCGGCATGTTTATCGTAATGAAAAGCGCTGATCCAAAAACGGCGAATTAGAGACGTTCAGTCGACCTTTCCAAGTGTGTTTTTTCTTTTTTTTTAAAATCAAGTTTTAAGGCTAAGAGAATGGAGAGATCAAAATCACGTGACCCGGTAGCCCAGGACGACCAAACGTCCGAGAGAGAGTACGAAAGAGAGTAAAATTCATAAGTGATTTTAATGTTCTCAACGAGGTGTGAATATTTCTAACACAATGGGTGATGCAGTTTTAAAGTTTTGTACCTTTAAAATGTGTCAAGTTAGCTTTCAAAGACAGTATTATGATACTTTGGGTTGGGGGAGGGGGAGGGGGGAATTTTATCCACAGTTTGAATCATCAAAACTTTAATGGCATCTGTTGAGGTCGTTGTTTAGTGGGGCGATAAGCACTCTCTCGCGCTCCTGCCACTAATACCACCACTGCTATCACGACCAGTTCCATCACCACCACTTGGGCCGCAACCACTAATAGTTCGTCCATCAGGTATGATGATGACCTTAACAACACCAGAGGAATAAAGAACAGAAATTGTTGAGAATTTCAACACATGGACAATAAAGAGAACTAAAGGACACAGAGGACAGAATGGAAAGACTGTTCTTTCATGACTTATGGCTTCTCATGTGACTGATAAGTCCTATTTTTGCCCTGCAGACCCTTCCGTCCTATCGAAGACTGACCACTTGGGCCGCAACCACTACTACTACTACTACCACCACCATCTATTCTCCGTGAACACGACAGTTTTACCTTTCAGCTGAACTGCTGGTCCCAGCTTCCTACGTTACAGGATGCTTGTAATACAGTATTATATCCTAGGCAAAGCAACCCTAGGGGATCATGTGTAACTGGAGCTAGCGATAGATCAAGCCTCCCTGTTTTCAAATACAACACCTACTGTGAAATGCTATCTTAGCGTCAATATTATTGCAATTTTTTTCTCATTTTTTAAAAAGGAGTTTCACGCAGAGTGGTAGTACATACGCATCAGTGCTCATCAGATATGCGTAAACCGTTCATAAAAGCCCGGCTCCGGTATTCCTGCACAAGGTAGTAGCACCATTTAAACAGTGGGAAGTCCGCTGAAAGTCCCGCAGCGCGCTCTGCTTTGTGAGCATTTTGATCGCCCCAGTAGTTTTGGGCCACCAAGTTCATAAATCTCAAAATGCATTATTGTCAATGGAACAGCGTATTATTATACTGAAAACGATCATATATGTAGCATCCCCTCCGTCCTTAGAGGAAAAAAAAAATCTATAAACAAGGATAGAGTTGGAATATAGTAGCATCATTACTGCGTTATTTATCATTTTTGAGGTATAATTTAAGATATCTACAGCTTTTTCACAATAGTGGTTTTTCTGTCTCTTTCTTTGTCAAACCATTCTAGCTTAAAAACATTGCCACTGGCTAATTCACAGGTCGATTTATGCGTGTCAAGAATTTTCTGTCCAGAAATCCATTCTGAAATGAATTCACATCACTTTCGAGGAAAAGTGAATGTTTCAGAGCCAGAAATGGATTTCTGTCGACACCGACGGGCAAATTTATTTCCTTTGACTTCCTGTAGGCCCATCACTTACTGCGGACACCGTCATCTATTTTATTGAATGGTCAGCGTTGACATCTTACATCACTAACATCAGATTCCTCTGTACGGGCCCCTGGTCAAAGCAATAGGCTACGACCTGCCCCTTTCAAAAACCAATATAAATTTGAATGCATGGGCCCCCTAAACCCCTGGGGTCCCTGGGCAACTGCCCACTGTGCCCACGCGTTAAGACGGCTCTGCTGTACCGTACTGTAGCAGCGTTCCTTCCATGAAAGAAAGAAGTGTTTTTTTCTTCTTCGGCATCATAGTGTAGGAATGACGTAATTATGACAGACAAGGGCTGGCTGTATTACATCACCAGTTGCATAATTCTTTGACCAGTTTGACCTGTCAAACGCAAACAGTAAAAAAAAAAAAAAAGTCGCACCCAATGAAACAGAGACACCGACCGAAAAGGAATTGTCTTATATCGGTTTTGAGATGTCACAGAATTGTAGGAAGTACAAGTTTAACTGCTTTTCTATCTTATGTGCAAGTTTCATGCTTTTATTAATTCAGCCGATAAAATATAAATGTTAAAAGCATTTCACCCGCCGCCGTCACCAAATTGCTCTTCTGACTCTGAAGCCCGTTTTCGCCGAATCGGGTCATAGTGACCCATTCTTTTTGAAGATTAATATCTTAGGTTTTAATCATCCTATTGAGATTGCCTTTTGCGCCATGATAGAGAGGAATGATTCAACTTTCGGGAAATGGATCGTGACTCAAAATCGTCGAAGCGTGACTTTTCCCTTTACTTCAGAAACTGGAATGGGAAGGAAGGTGGACACGGGAGACCACTCAAGAATAAATTTTGCCACAATTAAGATATTTTATTCTTCCCCTTGCTAGAGCAGGCGGGTGAGTGAGTCCGGCATGATTGTGATATTGGTGGAAATACCGGCAATAAATTGGACGACGGTTAACTTGCATGTTCATTTTCGTGGTAAGCTTAATTTCAGAGTCTATTGCCATTACGAGTACGAGTACTACTATTATATTACAGTGGCAGTATGCAGCTCTATTGTATCTGCGAGTCAGTAGCACTAGGCCTTCATAATTTTGGTTCTTGATTGACGAAACGGTACACTTGGTACCCTAAGCAGGTTGTAATGAGACGAAAATAGCACTATGCCTATTTAACAGCTTCCTTCTGCTCTTGAAGTTTTAAAAGTACTTAACATGCTATCGTTGTTATGGCGTAGGCCGAGAACAATATTTAGGTAACAAACTGCTTATTCACAGACATCTGCGAATAAGATTTTGGTCATAATTATTTGCAGATGCAAGGGTCTAGATTTTGTGATGTAAATTTTGAAAGAGTTCCTGTACCCTTTAAAAGCGTCTGTGTGGTGCAATCACTACAGCATCCGGCCTTGTCAGTCAGGAGACTGAGGGTTCCTTCCCCACTGGAGCAAGTTCGTTTTTTCTTTTCTTCCGATAGAAGTCTTTATGCTGGTTATTGGGAATCAACCGGTTCTATTTTTAGGAATTTGCAGAATCGATGTAATGGGGAAATTAATCATTGCTAGTTTGCTCCTCATTGAACAGGACAGCTGCTAGTTAGAAATAAAAATGTAAATCAAATTTTAAACATGTTAATGATTTTTTTAATTGGTGTGAAATGAAAACTTCATGTCCTTCTCCGGTAACTTAGATCTGTCCTTTATTTACTGAAATATATGTAAATATTTTGGGGGCTTTCTGCTTCAAATATTTGTCATGTTTTGTTTCATAACTTTTTTGTTTGTATGGAAGTTAATTAGTTCTGTCTGTCTGTCTGTCTGCCTTTCTCTCTTTTTGTTTAGTGTTTGTGTGTGTGTGTGTGTCTGTGTGTGTGTGTGTCTATGTGTGTGTGTGTGTGCGTGCGTGCGTGTGTGTGTGTGTGTGTGTGTGTGTGTGTGTGTGTACACATACATGCAGCACCCAAATGCGTGATCCTCGATTAAAAACAAAAAATAGGTTTTTTTGTCTTTTTGTTTATTTGTTTTAAGTTTTACATTATCCCATAAGATTAATTCCGTCCAAGTTACACTTAAAAAAAAAAAGAAAGAAAAGTTTGGACGAACTCCAGCAGTTCTCTGGGCAAGAAATCGTCAGTTGCATTATCCACAAAGATTGAGGGGGTGGGAATTGACGAGGCGGGCAGGGAAGAGAACAGGAGGAGGGTGGAGTAAGGGTTTATTTCGAGCATCGCTGCCTACCTCTGACAGTTAAATAATATGTAAATAACAGCAGAGGCGTGGAGTGCTTGGGACCACAAGGGTGATTGCCCCGGGTGCAAAGTTTTTTGGGGGAGCAAAATTTCATAACTATCATTGTTTCAACCGCGAGATGTGAAAGAAGTTTCTCAAAATTTAAGTTAATCAAAATATATCAGAGATGTGCAAACGTCAACAGAGGCGAGGCTTGAGTAATCTAGCAATACTGTCAAATGAGAAAGATTATAATTTCCATATCTCTTCTTATTGACATTTTTACACACAGGCCATTTTAAATAAATTTGAGGATACCAGGCTGGTAGAGGGAACTCAGGGAGAGCAAAACGTTCCAAGGGTCAGGGAGCACAGTACATGCCTGGCCCCGGGCATTGGAAATCCAGTTAGGCTACGCCAGCACCTAGTATCGCAAAGTCAATGAACTCACTTTACCGTAATGGTGAGCGCACCATTCCCCATCCACCCCTCACCCTCCCTGCTTTTACTCACGTCCTTTGACAATGCTCACGATCACGGAAACAAAGACAAAACTACACACTTGTTCGTGTTCCCTGTTGAATCCTTAGGCCTTGCACGAGTCAAGGTTATCCCTGTGAAATTAAAAAAAAAAAAAAATCTCGGCCTCCTTCATCCAAACCCTGCTTTAACTTCAAAACCAGGGGAAATATCGGTTTCTTGCGTGGTGTGTGTAAATATCTGGAAGTTAATTTTATTTCAGGAAATTACAGCTGTACATTGGATGTTTTTGAAAGACAAGGTAAGCTTGCTTGATTTGTTGTAGACAAAGACGATCAATAACTTTACCTGATTGTATTTACTCATGCCCTCTCTCAGCCCCGAACGCATGCATTTATTCATTCACTCACCCATCCATTCGTTGAGCCATTCATTCATTCTTTCATTCATTTGTTCATTAGTGCCTTGGTTCATCCATTTTGTCGCTCATTCACATTCATTCATTCATTCAATTATTTTGTCCGTCACTCACAGACTCTTTCACATACTAAATCAGTGGTTCTCAACGCGGGCGATGTCGCCCACCACCCCCGAGGGAGTTTTGATAATTATCCAAAGGTGGGGGGCGAAAAGGCAGAAATGGGGACAGGGGAGAAAACCATGAAATAGGGCTATGGGAGTGGGGGGGGGGGCGGTGGAAAAATGACTTGATGACGATGAAAGAAAATTTGGAGCGTAAAGCGGTGATTGGCTGTAAGGGTTGAGAACCACTGTACTAAATCGTCCATCACATTCGCTGTGCCTCATCAATTTCTCACATACTTGTGCACTCACTCACTCGCTCACCCATCTCTACTCACAATCACGGAGATACTCGCACTTTGCACGCTTGGCTACTATAGATTTGTGTTGAATTTGTCTGGGTCAAGGTTATCCTTGTGATTAATTAGGACAAATTTTAATTGTCTCACTCCATACCACCCCAGCCTCCCTTTTTTATTTTAACGTACAAACCAAGGAAAACATGAGTTTTCTGAGTGAAGGCTAAAAAAAAAAAAATGTGAGGAAATGCGACTGATCACACGGCGTCTTTTTCACAGACTTGTCGCTACTAGAGGTGTTTAAAGTGCAAACATCAATAGAAACCTTTCCTTGAGTGTGGAATACACGACGAATTACAAGATCTTGCAGCTTTAATTACGACCGAGGGTGACCATTGTCCTGCGTGAAACGGTGAGTTTACTATGCATGCAGACTGATTTCTTGACATTTTTTATTTTGTAGGAATAGGCTTAATTTGTGTCTCTTTAAACAAAAATTGAGGCTGGGGAGAGGAAAATCAATTTAGCTTTTTCAAAAAAATACATATGCATAAGTAAAGCACAACCCCCGAGTTGTTTCTCCAAGCACTTGGAGGGGCATAATGGAATAATGTGGACATCTTGCATATCTTTTGTGATCTTGGTGTGGTTCGTCTGAAAGGCCAGTTGAAATATAGCTGCATATTCTGTTTAGCTTTTGAGATACTTCCACCGAGTTTTCAGATCTATTTTCCATCGTTTTCGCTTTAACCGGTGCAGCAGGATTGCTTCGTTAACTTTGGACCAGCATCGCTAGTATTGGTGTTGATTTGCATTTTACTATTTAAAAAAAATGCAACGCAAATTACATTCTGAAAAGAAAGAGTTTTCGGCTATTTTCGAAGGCTGAACATGGCTAATACACAAATCATATATCTGACATAACATATAACATATATTATATAGCCAAAATGTTCTGTTGCTGGACAAGAACTTTTTGACAGCAAGCTTGATTGGGAATATCTAAGCATTATCTTATTTCAGGACAAAGTAGGCATTCGTGTTTAGTCTCCTCTATAACTAGATCTCGCAGCTGTCGGTCTTCTGCATTTCTGCCAAGGCGGACAGCAGCATGGTGTAACGGGCAGTGCTTTAGAAACAAATGTTCATAATGTAAGCAAAGAATCGATGTTAAATTATGCTGCAATTATAAATGTAAATTATTCCCGTTGCTGGAAACCCGTAATCACATTAGTGCGTCCATTAAACTTTTACAAAAAGAATTTTTAATCAGGAATTAATTTCTGTTGACCATTTTATCCATTGTTGCGATTTACATTGTTGCTAAGCTGGCAGCATGAAGAATTTGCCACTCTGATGAATCAAAGTTTGGCGGGAAAAATAGTACAATGTAAACTAATTGGTGAAACAAAGTGAGAGCTGGGCAGTGTTTCGTACTTTCTGCTGGTTTTTGCTTTCTTTTTTAGCTAAGACAGCCAATGACAGAGTCGGGAAGAGGCAATTTAAGAAAAAAATAATGACTGTAAAATTATCACATGTATTATATTATTACTTTTCAGTATTATTTCCCTCAATAAGATCGCCCTTTGGCATTTGCACTACATAATAAATTATTGCATAGAAATGATGTTCCAGCACAGGAACGTAGGAATTCTTTGTAGGGTAGACATGTTGGATTGTTGTAGGAAAACTTGACAACATTCCTATGTAGGATTTAAGTTAGAGGGAAGTAATATTCTGATCGGATTACCAGCATCAGAATAACGTCGTTCCTACGGGCAAACTACATATCGATTCTACGTAGGATGCCAACATGGGATTGATAGAGTAAAATGACATTGTTCCGTTGTAGGATTTAAGTCTGAACAAAGTACTAGTAATCTCATGTCATTGCCATCATTGGAATTGTCATTTCTATGTGTAAACTGGACGTTAATCCTACTTAGGGTTCTTACATTCGATTGGTGCAGAAAAATTGATATTATTCCTATATCAGATTTAAGTTGGAACAAAGTGGTATTCTGATCAAATTGCCAACATTGGAATGATGCCATTCCTGTGTGCAAAACTTGATGTCAGTCCTACACAACATATAGAGGTAGAAAAAATGATATCATTCTTATGTCGGATTTAAGTCAAAACAAAGTAGTAATCTCATCAGATTGTCATAATTGGATGTCATTCCTGTTGCAAGGTTGATGTCAGTCCTATATAGAATTCTTGCATTCGATTCATGTAGAAAAAATGACATCATTAATTTTCTACATCGGATTTGAGTCGGAACAAAGTAGCATTCTGATTGGATTGCCAATATTGGAACGATCCCATTCCCATGTGCAAACTTGGTGTCAATCTTACATAAAATTTCTGTTCCATATTGAGTTCGAAAAAGGTGACATTATTCCTGTGTCGAATTTTAATCAAAATAAAGTAGTATTCTTATCGGATCGAAAACATCAGAACATTGACAATCTTATAATAATAATAATGTATAGCATTTATATAGCGCATATCCATTTAAAATGCTCTATGCGCTTTACAGAAACAACATGTCAACCACAGAGCAGAATGGAGCTGCCTGCGAAGCGCTCAACACACTGCACTGCTTCTTTCTCTCTCCCTGTCTCGCTCACTCTCTCTCTATCTCAGAGCAAATTGTAACGCAGCCTGTTAGGCGCAGTTCACAACTCGCAACAGTTCACAACTCACAGCAGTTCACAACTCACATCAGTTCACACAACACACAACTCAAATAATATTTGAATATTTATTAATAATATATATATGATTTTGTTGTTGCTGGTTGGGGGGGGGGGGGTGGCGGGGGGGGGGGGGGGTGATATGGATAAATTTTAATCTATTAATTTCAATTTTCAATTTTGCCCGGGCAGCGGCCTTTCGGCCTGCTCTTTACGATTTCCAACTGCCAAGGTATCTTTAACGTGCGCAACGTGCACACGGGCCCTCCGAATTTTTTCGTCCTTATCCGAGAAGACTAGGTACTCGATCCTACCCCCCAATAGGACCAGGGACTTGAAAATATGGGAAAAATCCAATTTCCAACATGCCTGGATTGAAGTAGAAAAAATGAGATCATTCCGATGTTGGATTTTAATTGGAACAAAATGGTATTCTGATTGGATTGCCAACATGGGAATCATGCCATTCCTTCGTGCAAACTTGATGTCAATCGTACACAAAATTCGTGCATCATATTCAGGTAGAAAAAATGACATCATTAGTATGTCAGAATTAAGTCAGAACATAGTAGTATTCTCATTGGATTGCCAAGATCAGAACTAGGCCATTCAGATGTACAAACTTGTTTTCACTTCAACATAGATCCTGTATAGGATTGGTGTTTAAAAATGACATCATTCCTGTGTCGGGTTTAAGTTAGAATAAAGTCATATTCTGATCAGATTGCCAACATCGTAATGATGCCATTCCTACTTGCAGACTTGATGTTAATCCTTCAAAGAATTCCTACATAATATTGACGTAGACAAAAATGACATCATTTCTATGTCGGGTTTAAGTCGGAAAAAAGTAATCTCATCAGATTGCCATCTTTAGAATGATGTCATTCCTATGTGCAAACCTGATGTCAGTCCCGCGTACAATTCTTACATTTGATTGATGTAGAAAAAATAAATCATTCCTTTGTCATATTTAAGTCGAAATCAAGAAGTATTCTGATCAAATTGCCAACATTAGAACGATGCCATTTCTACATGCAAACTTGATGTCAATCCTACATAGAATTCTTACATTCAATTGATATAGGAAAAAATGACTTCATTTCTATGTTGGATTTAAGTCAGAACTAAGTAGTATTCTGATTGGAAGGGCAGCATCAGAACGATGCCATTTCTACATTCAGACTTGATGTCAATCCTATATAGAATTCTTGCTTCATGTTGATGTACAAAAAAATGACATCATTAGTATATCAGATTTAAGTCCAAACAAAGCCCTATAAACATTTGATTGCCAACATCGGAACGAAGTCATTCCTACGTGCAAACTCGATGTCATTCCTATGTGCAAACTTGATGCCAAGCCTATGTAGAATTCCTACATCACATTATGTAGATAAAATGACATTATTCCTATGTCAGATTTATGTCGGAACAAAGTAGTAATCTCATGGGATTGCCAACATTGGAACAATGTCATTCTTAATATGTGCAAATTTGGTGTCAGTCCTGAATAGAATTCTTATATCGGATTGATGCAGAAAAAATTATGCCATCCCTTTGTAGGATTTATGGAGAAATAAGGTTGTATTTTGATCAGATTTCCTACATCAGTTGGATGTTGTTCCTCATTGATATTCCTATGTTGAAGCGATGCCATTCCTAAGAGCAAACTTGATGTCAATGCTATGTAGAATTCCTACTTCATACCGAGGTAGGAAAATATGTCATCATTCCTATGTCAGATTTAAGTCAGGAGAAAGCAGTATTCTAATCGGATTGCAAACATCAGAATGATGTCATTCCTACAAGCAGGCTTATGTCAATCCTTTGTAGAATTCTTACTTTCAATTGATGTTAAAAAAAAATGACATCATTCCAAAGTCGGATTTAAGTCGGAACAAAGTGGTATTGTGATCGGAGTGCCAACATTAGAATGGTCTCAAATGGGTGCCATTCCTACATAAAATTCCAAATGCGGAACACACAATGTATCTTTGTCATTTCTGTTTTCTTAATGTTCAGTTTGCAAGAGGTTCTTCTTTCTCCTTAATGGCACTGAAATTTCTTCGAAAAGGAAAAAAATAGATAAGAATGAAGAAATCACTAAGACTTTTATATCCATGTTTTTTTCTTTTTATGAATACCAACCACGCTAACAAGGTTCATCATTTTTATTATATTTTTGTCCGGTTTTCCTTCCCTTATCAAAGTGGTTATTTGCAGACGTCTGCGAATAAGATCCTGATCTTATTCGCAGATGGGGGGTTTCTTGGTTTTGTGATGTCTACTATGGAAAAGTTCTCCCACATTCCGCAGTCTGCGATGGCGCAATGGCTAGGATCTGCGGTTATCAGTCGGAGAGTATGGGTCCGGTCCGTCTTGGGTTCAATCCCGTGCGCGAGCATTTTTTTTTTAACCTATGATTGCTCATTTTTAGGAATTTTTTTTTTAAAAGGATTTTGCAAAATTGATGTCTTGGGAAAAGTGATCAATATTACTAGTGTGCTCCAGATTACTTTATTCCTGTCCATTTTATTTACTCCTGTTTATTAAACGGGTCAAAAATAAAAATGTAAATCAAATTTTAAACATGTAAATGATTTCTTCCAGTCAGTGTAAAACGATGAGCTATCTCTCTCCACGGTAACCTAGATCTATTTGTCATGTTTTGCTTTTAAACTTTTTTTGTTTCCATGGAAGATTAATTCATTTTTATTTGCTCTGTCTGACTTTCTCTGTGATTTCAACACCTGACAACATTGGCTAATAATAATAATTCATCTAAAAAAGTTTGTAAAAAATATTTTAAAATCCTAGTCACAATTTTATACTCTGGAGCAAAGCAACAATGATCAGTGGGGCAAAACGCAGATAAAAAGTGCTCCCCCCCCCCCCCCAAAAAAAGTCGGATCTTGCGGAGCCTCAACACCTCCCCCCCCCCCCCCCCAACTCGGCAGACGAGTTTACTTCTGGTAGGTTTTCTGAATAGAAAAAAGGAATGAGCGGCATTGGAGGACGAACTCTTCTGGATTTCCGATTTTTGTTTTCCAATTTCTGCCTCGTCACGCTGTTTGTTTATGCTGGTCCGTTTTCCGAATGAGAGGTGATACGCATCGTTTGTTTTTGTCGTGTGATTGAGATGAATGCTCGGGTGGCCGCCGCTGGCCTCTCACTCGTCGAGCGAAGGAATTCTTCGATTCAGCTTTTCAATGTATGTATGTGAATTTAATCTGATTTTTCTAGACTTTTATCACTCGCTAAAATTCAGAGGGCTTTGGTTCTCGCCTGCTTGTTATGGTACTTGGGTGATTTTGTATCCATGGACAGCTCGCGCCATCAAAAAGGTTTTTGGTGAAAGTTTCATCAATAGCTCGACCGAACGCCATAGTAAGGAGCTCTTCCTAAATAAAAATCACAAACTAAAAATCCATCAGCGAATAAGCTTCTGATCTGATCTGATCTGCGAAGAAGCGTGGCCTTCCCTTATATGATTTTGCAATTTTGCATATTTCGCAGTTAAATTGTACGTTATAGATTATTTTGCTGTAATTTTCTTCCCTGTATCCAATTTTATGGAATGGCTGACAATTTATGGTTTTTGTCTAGTTTATGTGTTCAGATAGATATGGATAAAAGTCATTTATTTCTGGTCATATTTCATGCTATTATTTAAGTCCATTTGATAATATTGAAGATGTTTTTGATCTTCTGGCAATTTTGAGTTAGAGCAGATAAAGTGATGTGTGAGTCCCTCTCCTGGGTGATGGATAGTTTGTTTTGGTATCGAATTTGTTTCTTATAAGTGGCTGTCTTATAATGTAGAAAACCAAGATGATATCGAGGGCCGCCAAGTAAACTATGGTAACTCATGTTTTGCAAATTTTACAGGAGACACAAAAAACTGCATAGTTCGTTCAGTTTTATATGTATATGCTTGATATTCACAAGTAAAGATATATATGCCATGGCAAATTGGTATATGTCTTTATTTTACATGATTATTTGATAATATTTTAGTTATTGGAGTTACCATATTTTGCCACTGAAAATTACACACGTAAAGTATTGTATCTCGAGTTACAACAATTTTATGGGTGCTGGCACCACACAAAAACTATGGTATGTCTGAGTTACAATAGTTTACACGCGGAACAGAATTGAAATTTGGGAACTTACAATAGTTTGCCTCACCTCAAGTAGCAGGCTTACATTGTATACTAAAATACACTAATTTTTATCTATATTTTTATGCAAGGATTGGATCTTTGAGACTGCGATAACAGTACATAGCAGCGACTACACTTAGAGCAAAATTCATTGGTGAACTTAAAGCATGACATTCAAATACATAGTCTATAAATCATGAAGAAGTCAGCTTAATTTTGCACGTAACACAACTTGATATTTTTTATTCATCGGGCTGTCTTGCTGTACATTTTGAGAAACAGAGGAACATGTTGCAAAGCAAACATTAGGCAGGCACACACAAAAAAAGTAAAGTATTGAAATAAATAATTTATGAATACTTAGATGGAGGAACTGTGACATACTACGTTGCTATGACCACAGAGAAATGTCCCATGTTCATGTTTAAAGGATTTGCAGGCGGTAAAACGGCTGATTATACCATTTCATCAATAACAGTAGCAGCGAGTGGCTGTGTTGGACTTCGAAAAATGCCAGAGGACTCTCCTGAAAATGAGTATTTGATTCCAAGCTCCAGAGTCCAAGTACAACCTTTATACTACGACATTGTATAGTGATGAAATTATTGATTTCCTTCATACAAATGCACTCACGCACACAGTAAAAAATATGCATTAAATGCACATGAGATGAGTGTTTACAAGTAAATGTGGAAGTATGTGATGCAATATCTTTTCAGAGAAAAAAACTGCCACAAACATGCGGCACTTGAGTAAAATTGTGAGACAGTTGAACGATCAAGCTGCTTGTAATGTCTGGCAATTATTGCATCTCAATCTTCAATAGATTGAAGAATTGGTGATGTATTGTGGGAATAATTTGGGCTTTACAAAGGGACTGCAAGTCAGTGTACTTGTCTTTATCAATTCCTGGACCTATCCTATGATTGTGGACATTGAGCTGAATTTCATGGAAAGAAAAACTCTGTTGTATTTTTCTTATTCTTTGAATTAAATTGAGCTGGTGGTACTGTCCATCATAATCATATAAAATTTGAAAAACATTGGGATTGTCTTTTGTCATTTCATAGATTTTATATTTGACCAATGTGCTTGTTGTCTATCCATGTCAAAGTCAAAATTTTTCAAATGCCCAGCAATTTGCTTAAAATCAAAGAAGCACTGCTCATCAAGTTCCCTAACAATATATCTCGGTTTAGTATGTTTAGCTGCACTGATAATGCCTGCCCACTGTGGAGTAGTGTAGATATCTTAGTGTTTACTGACACGTTCTATAGTGGCATGGACATTGAGGTTTTCATTTTTGCTGTGACCTTTGATGAGAAAAATTATTGTGCTCTATTTCTGAAAAGCCAAATTTATTCAAAGCA
Source organism: Onchidella celtica (assembly GCA_963931925.1). NCBI lineage: Eukaryota > Metazoa > Mollusca > Gastropoda > Systellommatophora > Onchidiidae > Onchidella > Onchidella celtica. The sequence goes on from OZ007569.1 coordinate 24,666,545, forward strand.
TGTCACAGCATGGTGAGGAAATATTTGTTGCGATTCTGAACGCCGCGTGAGTCTACATACAATGTTACAAACTCAAGGCCCCTTCCATGTGCAGACCCAAGGTAGTCAAATACACAGGATCCTATCTCATTGGAACCCCTTGCAGCTATACCTTCATGCCAGACCTTGCCCTCTTCCAAGGTCATACAATGATAAATTAAAAGTGTTCAATTTTCTTTTATAGAACAATACTGAAACATTTGAATGAGGGTCATCAAGACTTCTTGTAAGTCAAAACAGACTGAATTTCTCACTCTGTTGGTACGACTGTCTTCTTTGTCTCTTGCCTTTTTCTCCTGCACTCTAACCTTGTTGCGGTGGTGGTCGTCGTACTTTTGCCTTTGCTTTTCCTTTTCTTCGAGAGAGAGATTTTCAAAGGATACACAAAAATCGCATCTATCCTTGCTAGGGTTGTGAAAGCCAAGATTAAACTCAGTTCGAAACAACTCACAATAGATTGTGGAAGAGGCGATGTTAGTTGTCATTTCTTGCCTCCTTTGCTCTCGGTCAAGTCTGTACATGGTGGCCAAGTTTAGGGAGGCACCAAGGTACCGCCGTTCACTGTCCTCCAGGCAGTAGTGACTTTCCACTGTTGGAAAGGACCTGGCGTGTTCTCTAATTCTTTCATTCTCCTTCTTCATTGGCTCTGTAAGTTTGTTATGCAAAAAGAAGGTTTTACACACAGGAAATTTTACGCCTATGTTTAAGTAATACTGCAGGCTTCTCTTTCTCTTAAATGTGTCAATGCCTGTTGCCTTGTCCTTGGCATGTACGTTGTGGCAAACGTAATTTCTCCTCTTGTCTATGCTCCCTGTCCGCCAGAATAAATGAAACATAGACTCTCTCTGTGCAGTACTAATTCTCTGATGGCAGTGCATTCTGCAAGCCGATCCATACCCCTCCGTCATTGTTTTCCTACGGACAAATTTGCCTTTTTTGGTTGAAAACTCATCCCCTGAGTTTAGGCTCTTCTTTCTCTTAGTGTCCTTCCAGTTGTTTTCGTTTCGTCTTCTCTTCCTACCTCTCATTTTCCGGAGAGATGCAGAAGAAGCCACAGTGCTGATAATGTCTTCTGTTGTCATGTTGTTGCAGTCCAGTACTCCAGCCTCTGAAGGTGTAGACGTATGGATGAGCTGCTCAGGGGAATCTTGATTTCCCGCTGAGCGCTCTTCCATGTTGAACGTTGATGCAAACGATCGATGATCGTACTGTGGATCACAATCAGATCCACCAGCAATAAGCTGCATGGCATATACAGACACTTGCATGTACTTTAAGGGTGAGGTGGATTCAGGCTGTACCTCTTTCTCTGGTGTGCTCTCTCTCTACCTTTTGACATCCACTCTTCTTCGGATGGCTGCTCTACTTGTGGAACATAGTCTGGGTCTTTGTTAGGGTCCCAGTTATTGAGATCTGAGCTACTGTCACCGATACTGGTTTGGACAGACACCCTTCGTTTTTCCTCCTCACAGAGGTTTTCCTTTAGATCTCCACGACAGGTAAGTCATCAGAATCCTACTGCGAAGAAACCCTCTGGTTCCGGCCTTTGCTCAGCTTCCTGATTGAAGCCAGCGGTAAATCCGAGTCTGATGGCTCATCAGACCTAGAAGGCACGGTCGGCTTCAGATTGTGATACACTGGTTCTGTGGCTTGGGCTAGAACATGCACCTGTGTAAGCTCAAAGGGGATTGATGAAAGTCCCAATGATGTTGCCAGAGAGAGGAGATACTCCTTCACTTCCGCTGCTGAACTGTGAGATGTTCTAACTGCAGCTCTATGTGGGCAGGCCATACCGGCCAGGTTTCTGCTATGGGGGTCAAAGATGTGGTAGACATTGTCATCCTTGATGATTGCAGATGAAAATGCAGGTGTGTCCGAACCAATGATCAGGATTGCGTGCTTGTCCATGCTTGAAATTGCAGGTTGGAGACTGAAGTATGGTGGAGTATCATCCTTGGTTTCCAAAAGCCCAGTATATGAATCCATGATCTGTAGATCAACCTGACAGCCACATGCTTCACACTGATTAGGAATAGATCTGATGAGTGGATACTGTTCATTGAAATGTCCAAAAAGTGATGAGTGTAGGTTTATCACCATGGAATAGTATCTGGTCCAGATCATGCGTATTCCATGTTGTGGTGAGTTTGTTTTCAGGTTAATATTGGGTGCTCCCAGGCAACTTCATTAACTGGTCGGGATCTTCTCACTATTCCCATGCACGGCCTTTGTCGGTGATGTATGGTGCCCTGTACACCCTGGACTGGGTACCTTACAAAGCTTAGTTTTAAGTAGGCCTTACAGAATTACAACGTGAGCAATTTCATACTCAAGACATTCACATGTACATTTACTTGAAAAAATATTGTATCTGGGTGGGCCATGAAAGAAGCTGGTGGTTTTTACACCTGTAAACTATTGTAAGTCCGACTTACAACACCTCATTTCTCCAGTTCTGTCGCGTATACTATGGTATCTTGACTTACAATAGTATACGCGGCAAATAACCACTACTTTTAGATACAATATTTTAAAATTATGGGATATCTCTCTTAATTTTAAGAATGTAGCTGCGAAAATTTTATGGAAGGTGTATAGTGGGAAATGCCTTCTTCATGCCAAAAATGTCAATTTCGGAAAAAACACGAGTTACCATAGTTTACTTGGCGGCCCTCGATATGTCACCTTAATTCCCCAACAGATTAATTTTTAATTTTTAAGTGTTGTCAACTAAACAAAAAAATCATCTTCAGCAGGCATTGGAAAGTGTTAGTAAAAGAAGAATTTGACACAAAAAGGAAGTACTCAATGTGTTGTAGTAATAAAGTTTTACTTGGATAAATAGGGGTATCGATTCCCACTTCCGGTTTGAGGTAAGGAAATCAAGGCTGGTGACATGGGGAGAAAGGTAGATAATCACGCTTAAAATTCATTATTTTTTTTAATGGATAATTATGACGCTATTTGTATTAAGGGGCATCTGTCTTTTACGCATTAATTATAAGCAAGAGCGTTTGAATGATAATCAAATGCCTTGAGTGAGAGTTATGCAGAAATTGATTTAATAACAACCGTTAATGCATGTCCAGGTCAAATCTTGTCAACCATAAGGGCAGATATTGTAAGGATTTTGCGTTATATAAGAAACCCCAATCCTATTTATAGTACAGAACAGCCACTTGTGGGAAACCTGGGTGGTCACTGGCTCCTGCTTCCATATAGCGTCGAGGTCGGCGGTCGACCAAGGTACTCGCACGGCTAGTCATGCCCAGCTAGCCTGTAAAGCTTAGGGTCTGGCGAGTTTCCTCCCTTGAGGCGCTACTGAGGGACTGAGAGTTGGGGTGGAGTTTGGTCGGGGGTAGGCCGGACAAAACATACGGATTAGAACCTACTTCCTTAGATCTTAAGGGGCAACTGGTACTTCATGGTATTAGACTTAGGGTCGTCCATGTCATGGGAAAAGTGCTCTCGCAACCACATATTCAAACGGCACGCGTAGTGTAGCTATGTAGGGTAATGTGTGCTGGAGTCCCCGTGCCACTTTTTTTTTCTTTTTTTCTGTTTTATAAAATTAGAATAAAATTCACCTTGAGCTCACCTGAAGGGAAAGAAAAGAAAGTAATAATCATGAATTTGCCTCACATGAAAGCAACTGGAGAAAACAAACGAAAATACGTGTCCCTTTGTACATTAAGAAGGCATAATGAAGAAACTGTGAGGAAAACGACAGCATGCAAGCGACCCGAACTTATGAAAAGTAAAGGAGATAGACGAGAAACGAAGTTGTTGTTGCATCTTCTTTTTCCAGGATGTCTTTTCCTTTTGTTCAATGAATATCTAGTCGCGCCATAGATATTGAATGTAAGACACAGGAGCATTTGTACCCATCCGATAGGGCCGCTTTCATAAATCGAAGTCCTGATCCTTTCTTTTTTCTGAAGTGGTCAAAACCCCACTTGGAGTATAATGTACCATATGAATTCACTCTCAGATTGCATCCTGTTAAGGTTGTGCAAGTTTATGAATTGTGTTAGAACTAGTCTACTGTTGCAACTAATTCAAAACCATGTTTTTCTCCTGTTCCTGGAGGCTGCAAGAAAACCTTTTAGCAGATAGCACAAATGTCCTCCTTTTCCAGTGTAAATTCACCTATCTGCAGTTCTTTTCAAAATAATTCCTGAAGGCTTTTCTTAAATTATATCTTTCATATTTATTACACCTATGCCGTTGTGTACTTTTTATTCCTATAATAACCAATATTTTTCGTCTCAAGAAACTTAAATTTTACACAATTTTTACTAAAGAATTACTTTTTTTCTGTATCATTTTTTCAGCTGTCAGTAAAGACATGTTTCATCATAGGATCTGTCCAGTAACCAGCAGATGAATGTGACATAGAACTATTACAAGACGCAACACGAAAAGAAGCAGTTCAGAATAACACAGAGGGGTGTTTGTGCATGGATATTGAGAATGGTTGATGTTTGGTGTATGGATAAGACGGTTAATGTGTGTTTTGGAAAGATGGAGAATAATGGTGATTTTGTGCGTTGTTTGCTTCAGGTGAGTGAGTAAATGTTGAAAGTGCGTTATCTTAAGTTTGCTGATGAATAGTTGTTTGCAAGTATGACTTGGAAGAAAGTAAGAGGGGTGCGCAAAGTTTTATTCTTGCTGCAGATTTCATGGAATTTTTTTAACCCTGAATGCTACAGCGTCCATTGTGAACTTCACAAACTCATGAAAGAATCAGTAAAGACCACTGCAAGAATACAAAGAAGACCATAAAAAATGCAGGAATTGATCCTGATAATTTATTTACATAACTCAACTCCAGAACAGAAAATTTCTCAAGGGGTATAATGCTAAGAGCCATTGTTCTTTCTCATATTAAATGTCGCAATAAACAGCAAAGGCACTAGTGCTGCAATTTTGTGACATGGAAGTGTTCAAGGTTGGAAGTAATTTTTGTTGTTATTGTTGTTTTATTTTGTGAACGATTTCGATGGTGTCGTGAAAAGCTTATGAAGAGATACAACATGTAGGCCTATTTGGAAGGTGAAAGATTTCAGTAGTTTGAATTTTTGGCCCAGAGTGACTGCAACAAGTGAATATGTGAGAGATTTATTTACTGTTATTTTAGTTACCGATAATGTATTACCGCTGTAATGGCACAGTTTAGCCCGAAACAGGGAACTTTATTGATCATAATTTAGTTGGAGATGGTTATTGATTGACGTACTTCGGATGTTTGATATACTTCCCCTGTATAATAATGAATCTAGTTTTGTCAGAGATTAGTCTTTATAAAATCATTGTAATTTACCTGGAAGGTGGTTAGTATTCGTGTTTTGTTTTTGTTTCTTTTTGGTACTTTTATGGTGAATTTCCATAAAAGGTGCTCAAATTTCTAACACGAGCTTTCCAAGGAAATTCAGATTTGGAATAAATTTAAAGACCTGTTGATTTTTCAACAAGGTTGACTTTATGTAGGCTACATACAGCCTAAATAATCATGTTAAACTATGTTTATTGGGGCTACATGTAGCCTACATAACCAAACCCCACCCCTGAAGTATTATTTGGGGTACCCGTTTCTCGTTGCGGTAATGTCGACCATGTAGCCCAACCCTAACCCCGACCCTAACCTTGACGTAACCCTAACCCAACCCTAACCCTAGCCTACGGTTGAGGCGTTGTGAGAACACCTCGCCTACGGTAATAGTGAATCGCTAAGGCAATATTGATCATGTAGCCCCAATAAATGAGTGACCTTATATAGGCTACAAATAGCCCCAATAAACACTCCCCTTCAATAAACATAAACTGAACATGAATTGTATCAGGGCTACTGGCATAGCGTATGCCGTAAAATTTAACTTAAAACATGTACATGCATGTGATGGATGCATCCAGTTAATCTTCAGTGTTCACGTATTATTCTTAACTTGTTGAAATAAATATTTTGTACATTTTAAGAGGAAATTTTTGTCTTGACTCTTTTGGTTCTGTAAAAATACTGTGGAACAGTGGTCATTTTGCATTCAGTATTAACTAACGTTATCCACTATCACAAACAATGAAATACAACCAGACATCACCAGCGCATTCTAAAAAGCGAAAAGGAAAACTGCCAACTGCAGTAAATCATATTCATGCAAAATAATTACAGAATTTTAAAAAATGCAATAATATGATTCCCTTGCACAACAGTGAGCTTCCCTTGCTTTTCAACCCCTTCGTTTCTCTTTCTCTCACTTATTCATTTCTATTACTATCATCTCTTGCTTTATTTATTTATAACATAAGGATATTTTAGCGCTTGGAGCACTGTTGATCATTTTTCCATTCAAGATGAAACACACATTAAAAAATTTAAGTGTTTCACACAATTTAGTACCATAGAAATGTTTTCAATTATCCGGTCTCATTATTAATTAGAGAACACAGAACCAACCTCAAAATCAACCAAATGAAAAACCAGATCCATTGGGCTCAGGGGAAAATATGAGCCCAAGCGATGTTTCGAATAAATCCAACAAACAGTTTTCAAGAAAATCACTGCTCGTTCTAAAAAAAATGACACTTATTTGCGTGTAGTTTTACATTATCCCATCTTTTCTCCAACATATGAGAATGTTAATAAACTGACTGCTCTGGTGGAATTCTTATTGGAACTGGAAAGTTTGTTTGTTATGTTGTTAGGAACAAAAACATAAATCTAGTGAGCGATATAAAAGATCTTGACGCATTGAAGAAAACAAACACCACCATGTGAGTGCAAGGTCATGAATGCAACATTCCAAACCTCATAATACCATCTCCAGAGAATTAACCATTTTTAGATTTAAATTTTATTGCCAAATTTACCACTAAAAAACTAAAATTTGCCACCAAAAAAAATGCCACATGACACTTTGATAATCACAAATAAAAAATTTATACAAGCATGGCCAATAATTTTCAACAATGAAATGAGATTTAATTTTGTCTCAAACTTTGAGCACTCCTGTAGTGTAGGACACCATTTACATACATGTACATGTATTTTGAATTCTTCATTATGAATAAATAATATTCACATGTAGAATGTAAGACTGACACTGTTAGAAAGTTTCAGATACGTATTGTGTATGATGCCGATATAAGTAATGTATGTGACTAGTTAAAATAGTAAAGTTTATTGTGCAAAACAATACTAAAACAATGACAGGTAATTTTCAAAAAATGTCACGTAGCTACAGATGAATGGAGAATTTGAAAAGTTAAGTTTTAGCCAAAAATAACGTTACGGATCATAACAAGAAAAGTGACGAACAATTCTTGTATCCAAGTTAAAACCATTTGAAAACTACACACATGTATCAAAATTTAAGACCACATGAAAACTACAGACTTGTATCAAATTTAAGACCATTTGAAAATTACGTATAAATGCACTAAATGTATGACCACATGACAATTACACACATACTCATCAAATTTAAGGCTACATGGAAATCGCATTTAAAACCCGTGTAAAAACTACACACATTCTCTGACATTATAGGGGCCCAACACTCGTCTTTCTCGACAAAAGAAACAATTAAATGAAGAAGATCGTGAAGAGGGGGCAAGAAATCCAGTGTTTCAAAGATCAATAAGTGAAAGTTAAGTCATCTTGCTTCTACGTGTTTTTTGTTTATTTAATAAAAATCCGCACAATCTGATAGAAATGTACGAAATAATATAAAAACCACAGAAAACCTGTGGGATCGCAGCAAGGCTGTAAGCAATGTCAAAATTTGGCAAAAAGAAAAAGTTGTATGTAACAAAGCCTCGCGTAAGAAATAATACCCAAACGATACAATGAAACGCAAACTAAAAGACAAGACAGAAAATGGCCGATATTTCAGCAACCGTCTTTGTAAAGGAAAAAAACAACAACTAAAAAAACAACAGCAGAAAAAACAAAAAGGGGGAAATCGAGCAGAGAAAACAATCGAACAAGAAAGGATTTGAATGGGAAATGTATAGAATCTAAACAGAATGTAACAGGACGGGTAAACCGAGCGGGTCTCTCTCTATCTATAGCTATCTAATCTGACACCAAATAATGTAACACAGGACGAGACGAGCGGGCTCTCTACACAGTCAAACATACAAACAAAACTATCAGGTTTTGAGAAGACAACAAGTTTATTAAAAGAAAAAGAAAAGAAACAAATCAAATAACACAATGCCAATAAACACAAGACAATAAACAGTACAATAAACAAGACAATAAACCACAATACAATAAACAAGACATTACGATAAATCCAACGATACAATAAACCCAAGACAATACAATACAAAATCAAATAATAAACACAATACAATAAACAGTACAATAAACAAGACAATAAACAGTACAATAAACAAGACAATAAACCACAATAAACAGCACAAGACAATAAACAACAATCAAGACAATAGACAATAAACCCAACAAGAGTACAATAAACACATGACAATACAATAAACACACAATAAACAAGACAATACGATAAACCACAATAAGCCACAATAAACAGCACAAGACAATAAACCACAATCAAGACAATAGACAATAAACCCAACCGATAGGCGCGGTGAATTAACCAAATGAATTCACACTTGATAGTCTACATCATCAGAGCTGGCACTTCACAAATCTTGAAATATAAATTATACAACTTCTTTTACTTTTATGTTAGTCTGGGCGGAATGACACGTCCTGCTGTCTTGGAGACTTGGGTGGAACTGACTGACCCACGCTATCATCTAAGCGTCACCCAAAAACACGCAACCCATTTACTCCTTACAGTTCACTAAGTGCAAATTCTAATAAAACATTAAAACAAATAAAAACATTTTTAAAAGCTACCCTCTCGCTCGTGTATGTTGTAAATACACCATCTTAATAAAATATTACTAAACAAGATACAATAAACCATCAAGTCTTTTGGACAGCATAAAGTTTCAAACAACGACTGGGTAGCCCAGAACAGCGAAATTCTCCTACCTCTCATTGAGCAAAAGAAATCTGCTTTCAATGAGTATAACAAAAATTGCAATCAGAGTACAAAAACTTGTTCGAAAAATGCAAAAGCTAAACTTCAGCTGGAGGTAAGACGTTGCGCCAACAAATACTGGACAGACTTGTGTAACAGCATACAAGAGGCAAATGAAAAGGGAGATATGAAAACCGCCTTTAGTCAGATGAAAGTAGCCCTTGGGCCAATCATCACCAAAAGCGCCCCACTTAAGTCTGTAAATGGTGAACCCATCACAGATAAAAATGAACAACTGAATAGGTGGGTAGAGCATTACTCTCTGTTGTATTCAACTGAGAAAAATATTCCACCAGATTTTGAGGAACACCTCCAAAAACTGCCAATAATGGCCGAACTTGACGCTGAACCTTCCTTAGTCGAGCTTTCCAATGCAATCGACCACCTGTCTGCTGGAAAAGCCACAGGAAGTGACAACATTCCTGCAGAGGTATTAAAAGACCTAAAAGGCCCACTTTTACCACACCTGTATAATCTGTTACTGCAGTGTTGGAAAGAAGGCGTGATACCACATGATATGAGAGACGCCAAAATTGTCACACTTTACAAGAACAAAGGAGACAAAGGCGACTGCAACAACTATCGAGGCATATCCCTCCTCAGCATTACTGGAAAGGCTTTTGCTCGCGTCATCCTCTGCCGCCTTCAACAACTGGCGGAAAAAGTCTTACCAGAAACACAATGTGGCTTTCGAAGCAAACGATCAACTATTGACATGATATTTGCACTTCGGCAAATCCAAGAAAAATGTAAAGAACAAAACAGGCCGCTTATAACATGCTTTGTGGACCTAACAAAGGCTTTCGACACCGTAAGCCGATCTGGCCTGTATGCAGTCCTTAAATCCATAGGCTGTCCACCAACATTGCTAAAACTTATTGCATCCTTCCACACTGACATGAGGGCATGTGTCAACTTTGAGGGCTGCACATCCAATTCATTTGCTGTAAACAGCGGTGTGAAGCAGGGATGTGTTCTTGCTCCTACCTTATTTGGTATATATTTTGCAGCCCTACTCAAGAATGCCTTTGGTCAATGTTCAGGTGGAGTACTTATTAACACCAGAGTGGACGGCTCCATTTTTAATGTTGCCAGACTAAAAGCAAAATCTCGTACAGAGCATATTATGTTACAAGAGCTCCTCTTCGCAGATGATGCTGCAATCGTGGCCCACGATGAAACCACGCTCCAGGCTCTCATCAATAGCCTTGCCAAAGCCTGTGACAAATTCATGCTAAAGATCAGTGTCTCAAAAACTGTAGTTTTGACACAAGGCTTGAGAAACTCCAACCCAATCATGCTGAATGGCTCTCCTCTGGAGCAAGTGGGAAAATTCTGCTACCTAGGCTCAACCATCAGTGGTAGCACAGACATAACAACTGAAATAAATGCCAGAATAGGAAAGGCGGCCACAGCTTTTGGCAAACTCTCAAAAAGGGTGTGGAACAATAGCAAGCTGACCATCAAAACAAAGGTACTCGTGTACCAAACTTGCGTCCTAAGCACCCTGCTGTATGGCTCAGAGACATGGACCACCTACTCCAAACATGAAAGATCCCTCAACTCCTTCCACCTGCGCTGCCTACGCAAAATTCTCAAGATCAAGTGGCAAGACAGGATCTCAAATATCGAAGTTCTGAGCCGAGCCAACATTCCATCAACTCAGGCTCTCCTAGGCAAAAAAAGACTGCGGTGGCTTGGACATCTCCACCGTATGGAAAATGATCGCATCCCCAGACAAATTCTCTACGGGGAACTTGCTACTGGCAACCGACCCAGAGGTAGGCCACATCTGCGATTCAAAGACACTTGCAAGGTCACGATGAAAGCATTCAACATCGACCCCAATGAATGGGAGAACCTTGCAAGTGATCGAAGCAGATGGAGACAAAAATTGCGCAGTGGCACGCTCGCAATAGACTTCAAGGCAAAAGAAACATACCTGACAAAACGACAGAGGCGGAATGAAAACACTCGCCAAAGTGAACCCAAAAGACTGACCTGCAATCACTGCCATCGCACTCTCGGGTCAAACATTGGTAGAATAAGCCACGAGAGAAGCTGTCAGTCAAAGTGAAAGTGAATATTCTAGCTGCTAAGACCGTCTGTAAAGACGCTAAAGGCCATATATAAACAAGATAAATACTAAACAAACTTATAATGTAGTGATACATAACAAGATTCTACTTCTGGCACCAGGGATGGTCACTTAAATTGACCAATCCCGGACAATACAGACAACGCTAAGACTATGGTTTAAAATTGGCGCAGTGAGTACATCAGTTTGCAATGTTACTCAACACTGCATGACTCATGTCAAGTGCACGATCAAACAATAAGGGGAGATTATCTATGGTTTCTGTGTGGTTACTTCCCCTTGACCACATCTAGTGGTCCAGCTGGTCAAAATAACGGGTTTATCTCCCTTTCACTACAGTGAGCTATGTTCTCAGCCCTGTAATGGTTCACCCCATTACAAGAATATGCCCACTTAACTGCGAGTTCTTGCTTGGACAGCAGCACAGAAGCACGTCTGCCTTTGCCAAATTTCGACACTGATGTAGCCCACACCAGCATATCACATCACTAAATTACATATATGTAATTATATTTCCTTAGAAGAATGTTGAATCGACAGAAACTCGACACATCTACAACTTTCAACTTATCAACATCCCCTGATCTAAAATGTTATGGAACATTAATGCTCAGGCACGATGAGAAACAATGCCCATAATTTTAAATCAAGTACGCGTATATAAAATAAATATTTTACAACATGTATCTATTTATACATCTATATTATATATATATTATATTAAAATCTGAGTTGCATGTCTGTGTGTCTACGTTATGTTCAGAAACTACCAGAGATAGATACTAAGGCCAATATAATGTTCTGCTTTAACTTTGCCCGAGGAAGGTTGTACACATATTATTTGCGTGTATTAGGCCTACTTATTATTTGGATAATAAAGTAGATTTATATAGCGCCTTTAGCCATGCCTCAAGGCGCTTTACAATAACATGATGGAATATATGCACACACACACACGTACACATAAATGGCCAGCTGGCAGACACACACACACACACACACACACTATAGATATTTCTCAAATAAATATGTTTTTAACCCCGTCTTGAAAATGGCAGCACTGCCAGCGAATCTCAAAGAGATAGGCAAGGAGTTCCAAATAGTGGGACCAATGTAACTAAACGACCTTTCTCCAAACCTCTGTAAAGGTCCCAAAGCTAAACGGACGCCTCCCTGCTATTCGCTACAAGTCCCCCACACAATAGAAAGGGCGAGGGGGAGAGGAGAGGGGGTGAAATGAAAGAGGGGGGGGGGAGACGAGAAAGGGGGGTGGGGTGGGCAGATGGTTCATTTCCAACAGTGCTGCTAGATCAAGCTCCTTGTGCTACATAAATAGATGCAGGTACATGTAAATAACAGAAAGTCAGTGAACTCACTTCGCAGTAATGGTGAGCACACCATCTCCCATCCACATGTAGTAAAGTGTGACAAAAGGTTGAAAAAGATTATTGGGAGGGGGGCATGAATGGAGGACAATTTGGGGGCAACTGCAGGGCAGCCATTAACTTGCTCAACTGCCTGCGTACATGGGTTTTATGAACAGAAAAGGCTTCCAGCAGATACCATCACCACATCCATTTCACTCATACCAGTGTAGCACATATCCTACTGCTTGTCATGAAGCACATTTTTTATAAATATGCACATTTCTTATCAGTTCCAAAGAGATCCTGTTGCTGGATTTCATGATAAGATTTAAGACTGTCATGTTTTATCTGGAGCCTTATATCACTGCCATGGACAAAACTCCATACCATGTAAAGTAAAAAATGAAAACGTGCAATGTATGTCGTACTCGTAGCATAGCATTAGCAATACATGTACCTTTAGTCCCAGTTGTTCAGAGATACGGCATCTCTTCCCAACTACTGCGGCGCTGGGTAGCCCAGTAAACGAAAAAAAAGATAGGTACAGGTCATGGATTTTAGAATAACGGCGGATTTGGTTAATAGAAAAGGAAGTCACCAATCGTACGGTATAAGCTATGTAACATAAAACTTCGTTTACAAACATCGCTTTAATAAATTACATATAAATATAGGCCAATAAGAAGTCTACGAATAAGCGTGGCCATTCATTATTATTGATCGTCACGGTAGTTTCGAACTTAAGTTACAGGACGCTGTTGAGTGGCTTTCCTGTAAAATATGTAAGTATAAATGCACAACAACCTCAATAAAACAGGTAAAGTTCATTTGTGCACATGTTCACAAAAAGGCAAAATATGGAAATACGCTAATGCGTCTGTCATTCGCAATTCAGTGTTTACAAAATGGCTGCGCCCAAGAAGAAGGTAGTTACTAAAGATGATTTACGACGATTTATGAAGGAAAAACAATCCGTATCAAAGAGTGCTGCAAAGAAAGTTGACCATCCCTTAGCGAAGTAAGATTGCTTGGTAAACCTGTTGCAACATATGATACTTTGATTTGAGAGAGAAACAAAAAAGGAGTCATAAAACGAAGAGGCCCAACCAGTAGATTCCAGATGTAGATCTAGTGCAACCTAACCCCTAAAATGGTATGGGCCTAGATCATAAAAGGTCTGTCAACAAAACATGCTAAGAAAGTAGACCTAGGTCTACATACACTGTTTTAAGAAAGAAAAATCCAGACACATGACAAGAGCAACCCTAATCTTGATTTTTCAAACTCATTTCTCCCCAAGTAAATTTGGCCAAGTTGCTCCAGCTGGCCCGAGTAAATTTTGCAGTTTTCATGCTTTTACAGGGCGCGTCAGAAAAAAATTCATTACTCGCTTATCTATTATATATTTCAGTAACTTGCAACCTTTTGCATGACTAACTGACCAAACTATACACTCTTCAGGCCTTAAATTTGGCAAGAAGGTGGCAATTGAGATTATAAGGAAGATGATAGCTATGATTAAAAGTTGTTTACTTCAAGCATGTATTTTTAAGAAATAACAATGTTTATTGCTATGTAGTATGTAACTGTTGTAACTCTGTATTTTTGCATGTTTGTTTCGTAATATTATAGTACCATTCATCAGTCCATGTCATAAAAAGTAACCGTGTCAAGCGTTCAGTTTGGTGCGTAGTGTTCTGGTGCGCATGAGTTCTGAAGTAGGACTGCAGATTACTACTTTTATTGTGAGAGAGAGAGAAAGGGGGGGGGGGAGCACATGATTGTTTATTCCGGGCAATGCCCAGTCGGTCATCTACTTTTTAAATATTTTTCAATTCTGTCTGGTGGAAATGTTTATAAATGAATGCTTTATGATATTCTGTGGTTGTTTTTATTATTGTGGGGTATAAAATACAGTGCAATCCTAATATCTCGACATCAGTGGGACCGTCTGACTTGTGTCGAGTAAAGAGAAAGTCGAAATAGCAGATTAGTGGCGGAAAAGAAGAAAAAATGGATCAAACATCACCATAATGGAAAGTGTCCAATAAATAACTCAATTATGTCCCCTTTTCTTTTAATTATCGGTATATTGTCATCCGTTCCTCCAATATTACTGTTGTACGGAGCACAGGCGTGGCAAAGATTTGCCGACATCGGCAAAATGCTGTAGCCATCATTAATGCGCAGTGCTTTTTTTTTTTTTTTACCTCGACCTGACTGTTTCTTCAGAAGAAGTGATGATACCGATACACACACAGTACGGCAGTTAACCGAGAGATGTAGGTCAAGGCCTAGTATCAACGGCGCATGAATGTTCTGTGGAAAAAACAAATTTACTCAGTCTGTAGTACTCCGTACATTTACTGCCGTACGCTTATGCAAGGCACTCCACATTCGCGTTACTAAAGCAAAGGATCATCCTCGGTGTCCACACACCCCCTCTCCTACCCCTCCCCGCCAGTACCGCAAAAAGAAATAAAGAGAGAGTTGCGTGGGCATTTTTGGTAGAACAGTAGTAGATCTAGTGCACTTATTTTGCCATGATCGGGAAGAAATGTGTCGATATAAGAGGAAAGAATGGAATAACACGTCGAGTTACCGGGAAATATTTAGTAGCATTAAAGAAAGAAGAGGTTGGGACTTAAAAATTGTGTCGAGTTACCCAGAATGTCGAGAAAAGCCATGTCGAGATAAGTGGATTGGACTGTATTAATTTGTAAATTAGAATTGAAAAAAAAATAAAACACGGATTCCCCGTTCGCGGTACAGCTTGGCACAAAAGGCGAAAACGGGGATTCCTCGTTCACGGGGAGAAATGAGTTGAAGGTAGGAAACTGAAATGAAAGCGCCAAGATTTTCTTGACCAGGCTTTCACACTTTCAGTCTGTACTTGCCCGGATTCCTGATTTTGTTTAGGGCATGACTTGGGATACATTATTGCAACCAGCAGTATATTTGTCATTGAGGAATAGATGCAATGAGGCATAATGAATAGGCCTAACTCGATCTAACTTGCAGTCTTCGAAATCAATACTTTTTACTTGTGCTCAGAAACTGAGCAATAGGCCTACTCTTCAGTGTCGTGTCTGTATAAGTTTTATTTGCTGTCAAATGATTAGGGGTGTATGGTGAAAGTAGAGGTCATACATTCCGTCGGCTGTGCAGTAAACAGCACAATACAAAATGCTGCACGCTTCATACTTCATAGTTGTGATGCAGAGAGTCATGTCTGATATTAATGATAGGCTATGGTGAAACAGACACTATTGCCAATTAGTGATAGGCTCATGGTGAAACAGACACTATCGCCAATTATTGCTTTGAATGGGCAAAAGGTTCATTATATTCTCAATGATGTTTTGTAGTTTGAGGCATTGCGTGGCAGTTTACTCATATTTTGAATTATTATTTTTTTTGCTGCCTTCGAAAATCCTGACTCATGCCTGAAAAAAAAAAATTAATTAACCTGTTGTGAGTAGTTTGCAGATCAGCAGAGAATATACATGTGTTTCAATTTTCAGTTTAACATTTCATGGATAATTATATCTCTCCCTGAATGATCTAGGTATAACAGCCTCAATCAGTTGGTGTGTGTGCTTTGCAACAATGTCTTGAAGAATGAGCTCTTGTGGCCTGCACATCTTCAGAGCAAGCAACACAAAGAGGTATTGAAGCTGCCTACAAATGTTGTGAATGTGCAGTTGTGATTAGCTCGAGGAATGAAATAATAACTACACACAAAACACAGTCATTTCTGAGAATGAAAGTCATAAATTATGAATGACTGAATGTAACTGCAGTATGAATTCTACCATATAATATTGGCATTTAAATCAATGATAGACTATTTTTATGTGACCCAGGCATATTGTCAGCACAAACATGTCGGTGGTTTGACATACATGTGTTTTGAGATGGATAAAATGGATTTATAACCATTTAAACTAAGATCCCGAAATGAAGGATATAATCAGGTATTGGTCTAATATTGTTGGGTTTTCTTATTTTAAAATAAAGATCTTTCTTTTGCTATGTCTGTACTGCAGCAAAATACCAGCAGTATAGTCGTAAAGACTTGCTTTGCATATATCAGACCGCTGCTCACAAGCCACATGTGCTCTTTTAGTCTTTGGCTTCCAATAAGCGGCTCTTAGAAATATGTTGGCTGAGCTCTTTTTTTTTTCATCACAATAGTTTAAAAAACTGCATACATGAGTAAATATTGTTGCATGCATGTATTTCCTAATAGTTATTTAATATTTATTTAAACTTTTTGTAACAAAATGTGTATTACTATTAGTAGTAAAAACGTGGGTGTAACTTCTGTTGTCTTTTGGCTTTTGAACATCTGAAGTTTATTGTATGTGGCTCTTACATTAAGTAAGTTTGGTCACCCCTGGCACATATTGTTTCATCCAACTTTAAATGCACATCAAGATCCTAAGCAGCGTGTTAATTCTTATTGTGTTTCTATTTGTAGAGGGTATTAATATTGAAAACACAAGGACCTGCCAAGCCAGACCATTTATCCAGTACATCAGCGAAACGAAAATTAAATGAAGTACCGGTAACTGCACAGAATGACGGAAAGAAAAGAAAACTGGGTAAAATTTATTCTTTTATTTTTCTACAGTAGTGTTAATGTATTCGCTCACATTGAGTGACATTTTGGAGACACAATGAATCATAACCTTCAGGAATGAGACACAGGTTTGTAAATTTGGTTTACTGTTCTTTTATCATGCTCCAATTGTTTTCACTATTGCAGTAAGCTGTGTAAAAACTTGTAATGTTTGTTGGGGATGCAACTTTGCCCGTTTTCATGGTTTTTCTGATTTGAGTATTCCAAATGTCCTTGTTCCAGTGAATGTTGATCTGGTTCACTGATGCGGGGTTATGCAACTATTATGTGTACGGATAGTTTCCGTGAAGGATTTTTCCTAATTTTTATGAAAAGGCCACCAACATTCGAGGATAGTGAAATTCAATCTGTCTTGCTATTAAGTCGCTCACAAAGTGGTGACATAACTTTGACAATTTTTTTGTCTGGTATTTCAGCAGAGACCACAGACACAGGCTCAAAAGGGTGAGTAGAATTTTATTGTCATGTTCATTTCCATGTCATTTTTTCTCTCATATGCGTAATAAAAAGAATTTGCCGCAATTTTGTTGTAAGATCGAGACATTGTTCATAATGTTGTAGATGTTTATATGGACCAGATTGCAAGATCTCATTGAATTACATCCTGTACTTTCATTTTCTATAGGTTGCCTTCAGACTTCTTTGATAATGACCCCAAGCCATCTAGAAGTGAGATTAGGGAAAGAGCAAAGGCAGCATTACTAGCTGGATATTCATCTTCATCTTCAGGAGGAAGTGATGGTGAAGATGATTCCAAACCAGATTCTTCAACACAATCGTCAACATCCATCTCCGCAACAAAAAATGGTCTTCCGGCAGGTTAGTTTAGGTCTTTACATTATTTATGAATATGAGAAATATTTTGACACTGATAGAAATGTAGCAGGGATGGCCAAACTTGCTTAACGTGAGAGCTACATATTATAAACTTTAGATGTTTGAGAGCCACACGATATGGACGAAATTTACAAACATGTTTTTGTTGTTACATACACATATTGTTACAAAAATTTTATATATTTTATAATAAATATTAAAAAATACCTGCATGCAACAATATTTACTCATCTGTGCAGTTCTTTAAATTGTTAATTGTATTAGTTCCTATAACCACAAAGTACACGTGATCAAATGTTTTCAAAATTTTGACTGATGATTATTTTAGCTGTACTGAACATAATAAATATGGCAATGGACTACAGGAACACCTAAGGAAAAGTGGAGATTTGTATTTCAGTAACAAAATAAAACTGCTAAAAGTGAAATTAAAAGGGTAAAAAAAGAGATGTGATGAAAAAAAAAGAGCTCAAGCAATATAATTGTTTCCACGAGCCGCATTTTGAAGGCAAAAGAGCCGCATGTGGCTTGCGAGCTGTGGTTTGGCTACCCCTGACCTATTGAATCATTATGATCTGGTTTGCTCTTACAGATGTTAAAAGGGAAGATTTGATTTAAAAAAAAAAAATTTTACTCTTGATAGTACCAAGTACCCGAGAAGTGGGAAAAAAAAACAACACAAACGCCAGAAACTTCTTTCAGTTAGCCGTCGCATAGCCTAGTGGTGGCAGGGACAGTGCATTATATGGTCTCTCTACCACCTCCCCCGATTAAAACGGCGACGAAAATACCTGAGACGACTGCTTCGGGCAGGAAATAACCTTTTAGGGGGAGGGAGGTTTTGTCCCGCGCTTATACTCTAATAAAAAAAAAAGAAAGAAAGCGCTGCCATGAAAACAGTAGTAAGGCTGAAAAGAAAAATGGCAAGTTGTGTTTAGTTTTGTTTATCACTGTTGGGCTTGACTTGGAAATGGTCCTTGCCGAAGCACTTCCAGAAGAGAACAAATAAAGCGTTCAGGCACACCTTCACTGTCGCCACGCGAACCCAGTTTAATATTTGCTTCTCTTTCAACTGGCCACAGCGGGGGAAAAGAAAGATTAAGGGAGGTAATTCATGGTAGATGTTGTCAGCTGTATTAACTATTATTTTCTTGAATATTCAATAATGCCTCATGATTACTGCTTCACGTATTCCTTGAAATTCAGCACTCGAACTAGATGAAGCCACCCCAAATTATTTGAGTTTTCTGTGCTCGACTGTATTGATTTTACCAGAAAAGTGTTTAAATTAAGACTGTATGGCGTGAAATGATAAACCAAGTATTAACTAGGAACAAAATGATTTGGTTCAGACTGTAAAATATGATAATATGGTAACTGAAATAACCTTACATTCTGCACTTTGAAAGGGCTCAAAAGCACAATAGGTTTAACTCTTTCCATACTGCAATTCAGCCCAAATTAGTCCAAATGCGTCAGTCGGGGGGACCGATACATCGGCAAAAAGTACTCTCCTTGTTACCCCTGGGCATTTCAACGATACTGTGTCCATCTAGCTTCCCAGTGTTTTTGTTGTTTGTGGTACAACCGATGCCACTATTACTGCACTTCAGCAGAAATTAGTCCAAATGCGTCAGTCGGAGGAACCGATGTATCGGTGAAAAGTACGGAAAGAGTTAAGATCTTGATTTTGCTGCTGTTGTCTTGCCTGCATATTATTTTCATTCTTTAGGCTTATCACTTTTTATCAGCCAGAGTTACAAGAAGTGCTTATTAATCTGTTGCACCATTGTGGATGTCTGGGAATTTTCCACAATTTTTTCTTTCCTCAGATTTCTCCGATGCTGGTAATGAACCTTCCAGTTCAGATGAAACAAAGGCAGAATCTTCACATTCAAAGAAAATGGCAGATATTTTGCCAGAGGGCTTTTTTGATGATCCAAAAATGGATGCCAAGGTAATAGAATGGAACATCCACACTGAGCGCTGCAGCTCTTTAAGCATTTAGAATACAGTACATGCTTGCTTCTTTCATATGAAAACAATGGTCACATATGTATTTGAAAATAATGCACATATGTAAATTACTGTCACTTTATATCTTTATAGAAATTTACATTTCATTAATAAAATGTGGCCTTTTGTGGTATCATTGATACTTTGGAAATAGGTATAAAATTTGTGACAAGATTCAATTTTACCCCTCAGCCCCCCCTCCCCCCCCCCCCCCCCCAAACCACCAGGAAAAGAAGCATGTATCCAGGCACATTTCTATTCAGTTGTTTATCCCCAGGTTCGAAAAGTTGAATACAAAGATAAAGAGGAAGAGCAGTGGGAGTTATTCCAGAAGGCAATAAAAGAGGAGGCTCAGGTAAGATTTTCTATTTGTTGTTAGTTTATAGGAACAGTGGTGACTTGAAATAAGTATCTGAGATTGATCAGTTTCTTCCATTTTGTCACAGATGGACACTAAAATATGAAACAGTGATTGTCTAATGTTGCTGTTGAATCAGAGAGGTGAATTGTCCAGAAGAAACAGGAATTTTGAATTTATTATTATTTAAAAATTTTTTACTTGACTCTCGTAGTAGTCAGAAATGAATTAGGGAGGAAACTATATTGAAGCTCTGCATAATAGTGATGTAATTCATACTATGTTAGCTGTTGTGGTAAATCGCATTGTTAAGCTCAAAAATTTTTTTGCATGCGTGTCTTTATCCAATCTCTATTTCAACAAAGAACTTATAACATTAGACTGAAGTTGTGATTGGTTTTCATATGTGACAAATAACACAAACAGATCACTGTATCAGTTTCCCCAAGCAGGTAGTAATCTTCATATATATTATGTTAATGTTATGCACAGGTGTCTGAAGTGATAATGGAGGAGGAGGATGAACAGGTGAACATGGAACGCAACATTGATGAGATAGATGACCAAATGTAAGATTACGTTGTAAATATAATTTAAATGGTTGAAGTATTGTTGCAACATTCTGAAATAGTAGTTGATAGCAAAGTTTACCAAAAATGTTGAAAAATACTTTTCTTTTCGTTTGCTGTTGAAAGTACAGTAGAGAACGGTTAAACAGAAGTGCATGGGACCACGGGTTGTTTTTTTTCGGTTTAAACATAGTTTAGCTATAGGATGCTTGAAAAGGCCAGTTTCAAGGGAGATAAGTGGTTTTCAGCAAAGTATTGTGGACTATATCCCTTACATTGCAGCCTCTTTGAAAAGTTCCCTACTGTATGTGCTGATTAGGTTCACTGTTTTTGTTTTTTTAAACAGTATGAATTAATGCACAAAGCTGTGTTACAAACATCGTAACATTGGATAAACACAAGAGAAAACAACTGACAGCAGAAATCAGTCAGGCTCAGCGAGTGTTGGAGCTAACAGCCTAAAGAGACAGATTTACTGGAAAACTTAATACGCTTGGAGAAAATCTCTGATAAATGTTTGACATACATTTGTCAAGCAATCATGTCAACAAAGTCTCTGACTACATCCAGCACCTCCATTGATTTCTCAGAGCCTGACTGATTTTCTAGAAATTGTTGGACTACATTTAAAGCAGCTCTGGCTTGGGCTGCTGTTGGTTGGGCAGGTTAGGCTGTTTCCTCTGGCTTGTCAGGTTCATCATCCTGATCACACTCAACAATTGAAGCGACAATCTTTGCAACCGTGAGCTCTGCAGATGTTACCAGATTGTTGTCTAGTCCCAGATATGCATCTGAGCTAGTGTCTAGAGGAATTAGATCCTTCAGTCAGTTGAACAAATTGAGGGATTAATCTGGTTCTTCGGACTGCTCGACCCACAGATCATCGTCAGAGGGCACTAGTATGGTTTTCTTGTGAAACCCTGCAAGCGTGAAGCAATTCCTTATTGTTGTCTCTGTGACATGCGACTACGCGGACTTGGCATAGCAAAGGGCTTCATAATCATTTATTGAAAAAGCTTCACCAGTTTTTCTTCCATTCTTCTGATCTTCGATGTGCAAGATTAATTTTGTTACTACCTTTTGCCTTTATTTGTGCGTGAAATTTTTTATAATGCCCTGGTCGCAGGGTTGTAAAATGCTTGCCGTATTTGGTGCCAGAAAGATTGGTTCCATCATATCCAGGTTTTCCAGCTTGGGGTGAGCTGTGCATTTGTCCACTACCATGATGGCTACCTTTTGACCCCGTGCAGCAAATTTCCTGTCTGCATCTCGTAGCCACTCCTCAAAAATATCCCCGGTCATCCATGCTTTCTTGTTTGCTTTATAAGGCAAAGGCAGGAGGGTCTTATTCTTGATTGGCCCTGGTTTCTGTGATTTTTCAATGTCTAGGAGAGGCAGCTTTTCAGTGCCAATCATGTTTGTTGCCACTAGAATAGAAAATCTCTTTTTGGACTTCTTACTGCCAGAGCATGTTTTATCTTTCAGAGCTAGGGTCTTATCAGGACAAGCCTGTTCAGTTTCACTATCCTCCTTGCGGCGCACTTAGTTTGCCCCCGGTCGGCTGACCGCCAGAGGTCATAAATTATGCTTGATAGGCGGGCCCCCGCTTACAGATCTTGGCGATATCGCTGTGAGCCGAGTCAGGTAGAATTTCTACAATTTAGCCTGAATTTACAACTGTGCACGAACTTTAAATTATACACTGACTTGGGTGTGCAAGGTATCAAATAAAAGCTGAGACTCTCATGCATAACCCGCAGACGTTACTTTGCCTTTGTCCCCGCATATGTGAACTTAACAGCCTTCTTTCGCACACTCACTGAAAATGTATTTGTGAATGTTTTTTAATTAAAAAGTGAAAGTTTTAAAAGTGTGAACGATAAATTTGTTCTATTCTTCCTTCTTATGTTGCAAGAACCAATTAGGAATGATTATGTGCAAAAATTAGTTCATTTTACTCAAACGCTTGCGGATTGGAGACATTTTTGTTACATGTCATGTACTAGTTTTTGTGTGTGCCCAGTAGTGTACTGCATTCTTGTGCCTGGTTTCATGTTGGCTTTCAAGACGTAGCGCACAAATAAACTTTATTTCTTGTATAGTGGAACGTTTTGCTAGAAAACAAAAATGGAACTCTCTTACGAACTGCATTTAGAGTGTCTCATTAAACTTTGCCGGACATGTGGCGAGAGAAGCCAACAAGCAAAGAAGGCTAACCAAAGCCGATTTGTGTGTAAAAATTTCAAGAATGATATATTAATTGCTCTACTACCTTCAACATATTTATAATCTAAGAAAACAAGTAGCTATGCTGAAACAAACTCATCTCCCACACACACAAAATCGATCCATTAGAGTATGACGCAATAGAAACAAAAATGTACAGACGTTATTTTTTCCAAACAGTCACACCAAAACTGCACGTTAGAACACCACTGTCTGCCGTTCATTAGTAGATGATTATGGATTTGGCTTTGGTCTGCTGGGTGAACAAGGTGGTACGCTGATTCACTCCAGTTTAGCGAAGACAGAGAGAAGAACGGTTGGATTAAAGGAAAGGGAAATGCGATTAAAAGCCATGCTTTTACACTGAGGAAACTCTCTCCCGTGGCAAGGATAAGAAAGAAGATGAAGAAATTCAAATTATATAGATCTAGCCTGTAAATAGACCATTAGATCCTATTTTGTGTATTTTTCATTGTGTATATGTGTGTGTGTGGTGTGTATTGAGAACAACCATCTCACAGTCTAGTGAGATAGATTCACTAAGTAGAAATTGATAATTCAGCTATAAATGCCGTATTTCTGAATAAAATGAACAAAACAAAACTGTTCCTGAAAGCGTACAATGTTTTTGTTACATGACACCAAACATTTCAAAGATTTATTGTTCAGATTTTTAAATATTGTTTTTTAAAACTTCATTCAAACTTGAAAATCTGTCGGAAGGTACACAAAATCTTTGCCTTCTCTATGTGTGCTTGTATGCTATTTACAGGGCTCCTACTCTTCTGCGGAAATCCGCGTTGGAAGAGATCAGCGGTAATTTTTCCGACGTCCATTTATTACTCTTATTTAAATATTTTGTTGTGTATTTCTATGTGTAGGTGTAATGTATGGTCCATTATATCAAATTTATGCGCAGAATATGGTCAATCATTTAAAATTTACGCTCCACATAGGCGCTGCGCATAGATTTCAGATGTTTTTTTCTCAGTTGAGTGAGAGCCCTGTATTTATCTTATTAAAATTAGATCGTGTGGTAATGTTCAAAGTTTGTTCTTTCTGTTGGGATCATTTTTTACTTGATTCTTTGTGTTAAATGTCGATATTGTCACTGTTTCGTTGCATGAAAATAACTAACACACTGTCGGTGGCCTACTGAACCAAGGTCAAAGTGACCGCATAACTTTAATCGTGCGTGACCAGGCTGACTGGGTCAGCGCCGCATGGAAACTAAGTGCACCGCTGTGGAACAGCCGTGAGGAAGATATTGAATGTACCAGCCCGTCTCGTCAGCATTATAGATGTCAACTGGTTCATATTTTGCAAAAATGTCTTGCAGCTGTCCAACAGCCCAGTCATCAGCATCTTGTTTTGGTGCAGACGCCGATTCACCACTGATGATGTCGAAATTAATCCCTCAGCGTTGTTTAAAGTGCTCAAGCCAGCCTGGGTTGGGTTGAACTCAAAGTGCATTTCTTCCGCAAACTGAGAGGCCCTCTCAATCAATATTGGCCCAGATACGGGAACACTCATGCTTCTTGCTTGTTTGAACCATGGGAATAACACCAACTCAGTGTCTTCGTGGTCGCATTTCTTAATTTTCTTCGTTGCAGACTGAAAAAAGGCACTGCTTGGAGCATTTTCTATCTGCTCCTGTCCAGCTATGATTGTTGAAAGCGTGAAATTAGGAGTGGCATGTCTACGTCACATTTCACTTTCGTTGAGTTTCTTCTCATCCAACTCCTTGAGTAATTGCAGTTCGAACTGCAGGGCATAATGCTTTCTCTTAGACATTTTCAATTAATTTCGTTGAAATTAGCCTAAAGCCTAAATCGCGATCGAAGAAAACAACTGCAAACGGTAAAAGAGGCTAAACATGTATGTTCACTATGTGTTCTGACCAAGAATGAGGATGGGTGGTTGTCCAAGCCTTACAGGAAAACACACACAATGGATGTGTGCGTGAGAATCTGGACTAATTATCAGATTGGGAGACGTGAATGTGGATGGATAGCACAGATTCGCTCTCATCCAATCTTGTTAGCATAGACGATCCATAAACTGCACTGTCTGCATTTGTCAGAATTGCTCTTCCTGATCAAATTTCTATTTCGTTGGTTCAGTGCAAGAAGAGACTGTCTCAACTTCACTATAAAGGAGATAATCACTTCTTGCTCTATTAAACGAAGACACCCACGGGGATCATTGGCAATATGTGCAACTGGCCAGCTGCCAGTTCAAACCAGCTGGGTTATGGGCTTCCCCCCCCCTGTAGTGCTGTCGCTGCATGTAGCTTTTGACGCCAACCCAGCACAACAGACAAAGTTCCACTTGGAGTGACAGTGGGTGTGACACAACAATGAAACACAATGCAACATTGGCCACTGCGGCCTGCAATTTTATTTTCAGTTTAGCGGTAGTGTTATTTCGGTTTAACGCTACTTTGTTAACAAAGATGAAGAGGGAAATAATCGGGGATATCTGTTTTCTTTCGGTTTAGCGCTATTTTCAGTTTAGCCATTTTGAGTTTAACCTTTCTCAACTGTACTAGTTTGATTTCTCAGGAGAGCTTTTAATGCTTTGTACTGGCTTTGTATTATTCAACACTATATTTTCTATCTTGGTAATTACAACAACATATAAAAGTGCATGCTTCACATCGATGTCAGTCTGATATCTGTTTTGAATGAAGCAAATTGATTAACATTAATAGCAGTTTAATTATTGTGAATCTTGAGTATTGAAGGATGAGAGATAATGGCCAAAAAAGTAACTTATTACATGTATTTCTTTTGATAACTATTTCAGTCAAAGATGGCAAGAAGTGGAAAACTTACACGTCAAGAAAGAAACAATTCTCAAGAGTTCTAAAGATGGACAGAAAAAAGCTGACAGTGAGGATGAAGTAGATGAAGAAGAACTTGATGAATTTCTGGACTGGAGAGCCAAAAAGTCTTTAAAATAATTGTTCGGAATTACAGCTCATCAGATATGATGTGACAGATATCTTGTGTAGTTTTCTTGATCATGAGCTACATATGTCGATAAGAAATGGACAGGGGTTTTGATGTCACACCGACGTGCAGAAGAAACATAAATGGCTCTATTGCCAGAGGAAGAAATTTAATGCCAGTATGGAATTCAGCAGGTGTTCTATGACCTTGCAGGAAGATCTCGTAATTAAACTGTTGAATTGTTGACCCCTCCTGCATAATCATCTCAGCTCAAAAACTTCTTATGCACAATAAATTGGTAATGTTTTGTTTTGAGCTGCAGTGATGGCACTACTTAATGTCAGTGTGAAAAAATGTAAGTTACAAAACAAAAATGTTTTTCTCCTAGTCAGTGCAATATTTTCCCTGTGGCTGACCTATTTGTCATGGGCCATACATACATGCAGTTGGTCTGCTTAAGCATGATAAAAGAATGCGCGTTTTAGACAATTTGAAGTGCCTCATAAGAAGTGGTGAGAAATAGTTTTGACCAAAAAAAAAAAAGTGAATCTTTATCATTTCCTGCATCTATGCTTCTAAGAAATTGTGTGTACCTGAATGTCTGAAGTGTTTAATTTGCAAAGTGCTTGAAAAATGCTGTTGGCTTACACCAGGAATAGCAATCATTTGGAAGGCACAGAGTAATAAATGTTTTTGTCACTGTACTGAGTAGGTGAAATGTTTGGGGTGGTTTGAATATGCTTTTATTTATGTGTACATTGTCATGTAAATAAATTATATGTAAATATCTGAAATAAATAGGACATATTTGAGCCAGTCTTCACTCCTCATGTTTTCTGGTCAAATGTAATTGTAAAAGAATGACATAGATCTATTTGCATTTTTTATTTTAATCTGTTTAGACCCACTGCAGAAAATTACCAGAAATTTCCAGACTTGATATTCAGGATATTCTGATTCAAACTTCAGTATTTGTTAAAACTCCTGTCTTAAAATATATATATTAGCAGACATTTCTAGTTAGTAATCTCTGCACAAAATTCTTGGAAATAAGTCTCTGCCATTCTAAAACAATTTCATTTTCATAACAATCATTTCGGACGTACACACATTTATTCTGGGGTAGAAATTCTCCGGAAATTTCCTGATTTTTAAAATCAGTTAATCTTTTTTCGTAAGTAAAAACTATTGAATACACGAAATGGCCTTAGTTTATGTGTGCATTGCGGTTGGCAGTGATGCGTTATGTCAAAAGTTCAGGAAATTTTACTTTCAGTAATTCCCATCCCTGTTTATTAAATGAACAATAAAAATCCTGATTTGTCCAAAAGCCAATTTATTTGAAAAAACAATTTTGTTGTCTTCTACATTTGATCTGATCTCTACAAACAATGGTGTACATTCTCTCAATAAATTTCTTAAAATCAGAAAGACAAGTCTAAAACATGTTTTCCTGAGGCAAAAAAATTCCAATTCATAGTATTAATCTTTCATTCCTTCAGCCATGACATCTCTGCCAGTCACTCAGTTTTGCCGAACAAAACTATCGCATTTAACTGCAATTTACATAAACTTTAAAATACAGGAAATATTGCAGTTTCTTTCAATTTACATGAAGAAACCTATACAATGATTTACAAAAAAAAATATTACTTTACTCGCACGCACAACTGGCATGAAAGCATTTTACTTCTAAATGAACCAGTCTCTTTTAGAAATAATAAACTGGAAAATCACATTTAACCATGCAGCCACAAAATTCCATCACTGGTGTATTTTTTAAAACATATATTTTTTTAAAGTTGTCCCCATCCTTCCTTTTCAATCAGTAGAAAATGTTTTTATCTGGAATGATGTATTTTTGTAAAGGAAAAAAACATCACTGATGGCTAAATGCGCTAAAATTTGACAATATAAAAATTAACAGTTATGTCACATATGAATATATCTCTATGCCCAGGTCCTGGTACATCTGGTTGACTTTTCTTTTTAAGTCTTAACTGGCACCCTGCAGACCAATGTAATTATATTCTGTACTTCAAAGTATCATTTGAAAGCATTTTACTGAAGCTAATGGTAGCCTTTCTAGGATGAGGTTTACA
This sequence comes from Onchidella celtica, assembly GCA_963931925.1. Taxonomy (NCBI): domain Eukaryota; kingdom Metazoa; phylum Mollusca; class Gastropoda; order Systellommatophora; family Onchidiidae; genus Onchidella; species Onchidella celtica. The sequence continues at coordinate 24,694,827 of OZ007569.1, forward strand.
ATGTAGTCAGAGGACTAGCTTATGGAGAGATAAACTGAGATTGAACTTTTCTCCTGTTGCAAAGAAAAAAAAATATATCGCATAACATTGACAGTAAGGATCGACATGGGATCCCATGTCAGGTGATTTGCATCTCAGGGGCTTCTAATGTAGAAAAAAATACTCTTCAACACTCATACAGTCACTTTTACTCTGCAAATAGCTTTCACATCTTTTTTGTTGTTGTGTTGAAAGACTGAGTTATAAGAAAACTGTATAAGGTAGCTGAAAGACAATAGAGGACTATCACAGAGGAATAATTTTTGCTGTTGGAATTCAATTTTGAATTGATGAGGATTATACAAACAAAGTGAGTATACTTTACCCTGTTGGGATAAGATGGTACGCAGCAAGGAGGGGAGCAGACATATAAATGCACATGGGAATGGCTTCCTTATGTTTGTGTTAAACAAACCACATTTCAGAAAAAAAGAAGTCATTTAATTTAAACTTATCAATTTCCCAACAAGAAGGTTGACTCGAGAAACTAGTACAACAAATCAGTAATTTTAGATGCCATGAAAAAAACTGAAACCAATGAATTAAAAATAACAAAAATGAGAAAATCAACTTTATATTGCCGGTGAAAGTAAGATTTTTAAGTCTGGCAACTTTCATCAAGCATTCGTTGTAGCTCCTGGGAGCAGACGCGGGCCTGATCTCTGAAACAAAACATCCAAGAAATACTAAGCACAGTAGGGTAAAACTTAATTTACACAAAATGAGTAAAATTCTTACATCATCTGACAAATATTTTGCATGGACATGGCAAGAATCGCTCTCATAAAGCCAAATCTTGTAAACTTTGCCTCTAATATTCAAAATTTGCCTATCAAACAAAACAAAGGAGGACATAAACCATTACCAGATACATGTCACCAAAGGTCAGCATATTAAAAAAAAATGATAATAACGATTTCTAATTCAGATCCACAACTTTTTCCGAAAACTTTTAAATCACAATTCAGAGAATTCGAGCAATCAGAAATGTATCCAAAAGTGATTAGCAACACCCTCCTTATAAATTGATCTGCTGATTTTATACTCACTTATGCCGAGAAATAAGGTCCTGGTTGAGAAAACTTTTGATCATAATATATGCTACATAGATTCTACAGAACAAAAAATTACTAGAAAACAGAGAAGAAAATCTTAAAATCTCAGCTTAACCAAATTCAACCAAAACTTTTCTTTTCAGAAAGAAATCAAAGGTCCCTAAACACACTGATATAAAATTTCAGTGTACCAGGCCAGGGCAATCTACTGATCAACGACTTCATGTTCTACTGACTAGTGGAACATCAATTTTTATTTCCAGTTTTAGAATGCAAATTGTTACATATGCCATTACCTGTATGGTTGTTGATGTTTGCTTGACATTCCTCGCCAGGTCTGTCCCATCATCCTGCTGATAGCTGATGTGTGCAAACCTGGATTTTCCCTGTGAACAGATCACATACATGTTGCCTCTTCTAAAGCAAATTACATTTTAATAAATAACTCTTTACTGAGAAACAAAGAAAAGTGATTACCCTTCATGAAACCCACAAAGCTGTATATGAAGGAATAAGCATCCATAATAACCCAAGGTTGTTTTATTTTTTCTTGTAATGCACAGAATATGAAGGGAAAATAGGGGACAATGAACCCGCCACCTGATCTATTACCGGTACAATGTACATCAATATCTGTGTAGAGAGTTTTAAAAAACAACTAAAACCTCACCTGTTTAAAAAATATTTAGATAAATGATTTGTGTGTGTGACCGTTCTTTAGTATGTGTGTGTGCGCGTATGGTGGACAATGTTAAGCGCCTTGAGGCCTCGGCGAAAGGCGCTATATAAATGCTCTTATTATTATTATTATTATTATTATTGTGCATCCAACTGCAAATACATGTAGAACTTCCAAGTGAATTCCAGAGGTAACCAGAAATGTGAAATAAGCCTGGGCACAGTATATGAATGTAATTTGTTCCACAGTTTCCCTCCTACTTTCCCAGCCTCTTTATAGTCATGTGTGATTTTGACTGAAATGCAGGCTGAAGAGTATAGTATACCTGATAAATCGCTTTCTGTGGATCCGGCTATACATCATAAAACCATTCATCCAGGATGATTTCCTTAGATCCAGTTTTGTTGCAGTTTCACTGCTTGCATCTTTTATGACCTTCTCAGACTCTGCAGTCAACTCCTGCTTGCTTCTATTACAGAAAAAGGAAGTAAACTAGAAATTATGTAAGATAAAACTTTTTTTTATGTCAATGACTGCTTAAAAAAAGTAATTAAGAAAGCACATAGGACCAATTTACATGTATTAAGATTTTATAGATAATCATGGTGTGATAATGGTTAAATGCTACAAACAACTAAAAAATCTGTAACCCAGCTAGGAAAAATGATCAGCGATGAAAAGTTAATGCTTTGCATTAATTTAATAGAAATAAAGTATCAGAAAAGGAAATGCAAAAAATATGAAACATTTATTGTGTCACTTGGGTGAGGCAATGAGGTATTAACCAAAGGGATGGGGTCTGCCACACATTCTTCCTTATAATAAAGAAAGACCATACTTTCTTTGTCTCTTTGACTTTGATTCTCGCATCATGTAAACTCACAGCTTCACTAAGCAGCACTCATGGAAATACATTAAAATTAAAGGTAAATTTTGCCCTTAAACACTTTTTTATTCGTAGCCAAATGATAACTTCATATTCACCCTGATCTATGGTAACTGGATATGACTGTACTAAGAACATGTTTACAGATACATGTAATAATTTATCCCAATTACTTGGGAGCCGTTAGATTAAAATCATATTATTAGAGCACATACATGTCATTAAATGCTGTATCAACTTCTTTGCTGACAGTCGCATTGGCTATTGGCTCCACCGCAAAGCTGCTCACACTGTTGAGACTGGAGTAATCTGTAATATGCAAGATCGTACATGTAATTACTGTTCAATATCAGTGTGGCATGTAGGTAAAAGTAGAAAACTGGATTCCTGGATTTTCATGCATTTTACTGTCAAAGTTATTTTCTGCAATTGGCCATCCAAAAACTGGAACGTATTCCATGGAAAATGGATGAAAGAGACACATAATACGTAAGTCGGATTACAGTGTGTAAAGACCAGCAACAGGTCCTGTAGTTGAGCTGGGTGTATGGAAAATAATTTGTTGAATGAAATAAAATCTACATCAAATTTATGTTAAAATTGTGTGACAGAATCAACTCTTGTCATATTGGTCAGCACTTCAGTGCACGAATTTTTCACTAATGGAAATCAACACTGGCTTTGCAATGCAAATTCTCACCTGAAATTTCCTGTCCCAGTGATTCAACATCTTTGTGTTCCCCTTTCAGAAAGTCTAATGGAAGTTCTGTCCAGTTAGTTACATTTAGAAGTGGTGTTCTCTTTGGGCTTGACTTTTTGGGTGTAATGCTGCGAAGTATCTGCTGACCGTCTTCACAACTAATTATGCGATACCAAGTTCTAATATCACTTTTTGAGCATTTCATCTCTGGATCAGCAGGTTTAGAGGTGTTGTTTGAGCTGGCTGAGGTTGCTGGCACTTTAGGGCTTTGGATTATCTCTTGTCTGATGGCAGTCTTGGGCATTACTTTATCGGGTGATACAGATAATGTGGGCATCATATCACAGGACTGCTCATCCAAACATTTGGGATCACACCTGATGCCAAAATCATTCTCAGACTTTTCCTGTGAAGGTATCAGATAAAACCATGCTGCTAAGAAACTTAGCGCTTATAAATAATAGGCGCCTACATACTTTTGAAGCAGGATTGGTGTTTGTGAAATTACATGTGCTCTCTCATCACTGTTTTATCCCACCATTTAATTTAATATTACAGTATTTTACAAGCAGCAGTTCAGTTTTGGCATGAACATAGTTTGGAAACATTTGAATTTCAGAAAATCTTGTTTGGTAGATATAGACATGAACGGGCTATACGAAATTGTATGTTTCACATCCCTTGCCAAACATACAATAAAATAATACCATGTCTCTCATCCAATAATTATGTTTACATTTTCTTAAGTGAAACTGTCCAAAGAAGACAAGATTAACAAGAAACCTGTTGATGAGATGGAGATCTGTCAGGACTTCCTAACCATTTCACTTCATCTGGTGTTTTCATCAGCTTGTTCTGGAAGACGAAAAAGGTAAAAAAATCAATCCAATATCAGTGCCAAGAGAATAGAATTATCAATACATGATATCCATCCTACTACTGGTGATAAACAATATTATTATTTACAATAAACTGGGACTGCTTGAGGCTTGATTTGTTCAAGCACGCGAGGCATTCTTTTTTTGAAATGCAATGAACCACTGCCGAACTTTTTTGAGGTTTACCATCACTGGACATGTTCTTCCAGGTACATGTAAATTACATGATGAACAAGGTAAACAGAAAATAACTTGTAATAAGCCATGTCCATGACTTTTGAAGCATGTGTTCTTTGTTCCTTGAATGAATCACTCCAAAGGCTAATTTTTCAAGACTGTACAAACTGAGGAGTCTGACAATTGTTGTTTTTTAGCAAGCCCTGTCAAAAAATTGTTTTGGCTGATGCAGTTTTAAAGCTATCACACATATTTCAAATTTACCTCAAATGTTGATGATGGCAATTCGAACAGATCTTCCCCATTATCTGCTGTGTCCAACAGTGCATCAAAATTTTCTAAAAGAAACAAAAGTCATTCTGTGTTCAAATCTGGCATTTACATTCTCCTACAAAAATGCTGTTTAATGCAACAGGAAAACAGACATAATAAACATCAAGTTTAATGTCAAGTCCAGCTCATATTTAATGTTTCCTGTGATAACTCAGTGACAGGAATACATACAATCATCACAAATTCTAGTTCCGACGGATGAATATGCAAGATACACATACATATGGTGCCTCAAAAAGTAAAAGAGGATGATGATGAATCTGAGGTTTGGATGAATATGACTTTTCAGTGTCTGTTTCATGTGTGTGCAAAAAGTTTTTCATGAATAACATAGCTCAATGAGTAAAATATGATTGTTTAACCAAATCCAACCGAATTATCAATCTAACCATAGGGTTAACCAAAGAGTTATTTTCATGGTAATGCTTACACTTGTACTGGAAACGATGATTCCCTACAAGCTGAAAATCTAACCTCATTGAAACAAAAGTTAGGGACCACTTAAAAGAAATATATCTACCAGGGGCATCAATAACTATATTTTGATGCGGTATTATCAAGTCATCACAATCATTTGAGATATCCTGTGCAATGTCCAAGTAAAAACTGGATGTTGGGACACTGGAATCTTGTGATTCTTGACATGAGTACTCTTCTATTTTGGGAGACCAAATCTGGGGTGTAGTGCCATTGGACGGGTCTGTAGTAGAGTCAATAGTCGGTGACGACAGTTTCAGTCTTCGAGAAATGCTGCTTGTGAAAACCTCACTGTCCCTCTGAAAAATGGGCTAAGATTGTGAAACACGTAAAAGCTCTTTGCTCTAGCGAGTTTCACTAAGAAATCTTAATGACACCAGTGAAATCATCATGTCTAATTCTTATTTTGCAGTGCTGATTTCATAAACTGATGGCTTATCATTGCCGCAGACTTTTAACTACATGTCACATTGTAAGTGGCCATCTGGAACATTGGTTTCCTTTTAACCTGTAGGTAGCAAAAATCTCTCAGGCAGACCGAGTTTCCAAAATGGGCATATTTTCTTTGCTGCATGTGTCTTTCTGTCTCCCCGTTTGTGAATGTGAGTGTGATTAAGAGCTAGCAAAGGGAGGGGGGAGAGGAAAATTAAGGATAGAATGTTTTCCTTTTTTTGTTAAGGGTGGGAGGTGTCCTAACAGCTGCTGTAAAGATTTGCCAGTTAAAACAGTTAAAAACCTCGGATCTAGAAGGATGCGTTAGGTGACTGATGCTGATTATAATGAATAAAAGCCAAATTTCAGAATCAGAATTCTTTCAAAGTGGTATCTTGAAATGCTTTTAATACATTCACTTTAAAATCATATTCTAATATCCACCAGGATATAAAATAACTTATTTTCAAAGAAATGTAAATTATTACTTACACTGTCATCTGAGCTCACACCTACAAAATCATTTCTCCATACTCCTGAAAAGAAAATTTAAAAATTCAGTGCACCTTATAAATTTGCTGCAAGCTGGTCATAATAAGACAATTTCTGTCACATTTAATGTAAGTCAGAAGTCATTTGAAATTGTCTTTGTACCCATTCTAACAATAAAAAAATGTTCATCTCCGAGTTATTAAAACTGGAATAAATTCTTACAATAGGCATTTACCTGTCATTATTTTTCAAGGTGTAAGAGGGAAATCTTATCAAGTTATCACCCATGCCACAATGATAAAATAAAATGCATATTATTTTATTATCTAAAAATTAAAAATAATTTCCAACCTGACTTTTCAATGTCCTTTATGCTGGATGTTAACATCACCCATGCCCGATCTGGTTTTAGGTTCAACTGGGAACACATGAACCTGACAGTATTTTCCAAGTAAGCAACGTAGCTTATGATTCTTTGCATCATCACCACCTGCGTGAGGAACAGTGTGGAGATTCAAAATCAAATTCTTCTCCAATCCTACAAAAGAGTGTGAGCTGCAAAAATTACATTATGTGCAGTTATTTGAGATTATATTTGTGGTTATTTGATAAGTGGCAATATGATCATTATTCTAAAATCCTCTTTTATCAAAATGTGGTCCGACAATGTTAATTTTTTTCCCTATACTTTGAAAACTAAGTTATGGATAAAAAAAACAACAAAAAAAAACATACATAATAGCACTCACATTCTCAAACTTCTTTTCGCAACAAACTGAACGGACGTGTCAGGAGGTACAATTTTGTAACTACTGCTACAGTTACCTTGGTTTCTTTTCCATCCTCAGCTGAGCCAGGAACATTTTTACAGATCAGACGGAGGTGTTGATTCAGCGAATGGTGACGCAGGCTAAAGAAAGAAATTATGTATTCAAAATTAGAATATTTGTAAATCTATTGTATGAAAATGTTTGAATCATATGCTCCAGCTTTCAAAGTTATCAACAAAGAATATTCCTTTCTTCCACTTACACAGGAGCAGTCTAAACACAGTTAAACTTTTTTCATGTACAACATTATCTAATTTGATTTCTTTCACCTCCATTAACAAGACAACTTCTGACATATTAAATAGAAGACAGTAGTCCTTGGAAATTAATCTTGTACCCATTCTAACAGTAACGTTGATGTGTAAAAATATGTCCATTTCAGAATGATTGAAACTGGAATAAATTCTTTTATATATTTCAAGGTGCAAAGGAGGGAAAATTGAAAATCTAGTCAATATTAAATCCAGTACAATGGATGTGAAAACGCTTCCATTTTCAAAAACAAAATGTTCTGATATATGTTCATTTTGGCTACACCATGTCATACTTCCAGAGTTAGTTTGAACATGAAGGAATCAACCATTGGTTCTCCCATTAAGTAACTGCTCAGAACAACCTTCAAATTGATAAGGTTCTGGGATCCATGGAAATTTCAGTTCATTACTTTCCATCTCTATCCCACCTCCTCATGGAAAACAAATAAAAATCTGAGAAGTGTAGGCCTACAACTGTTGTAACTTTCATATCTGATTCAAGTTTCAAATCTGATTCTCTCTTGAAAACATATATTGTAAATGTAAATGTCTCTCTGAATGGTCCCTTCGTTTCTTACCAAAACTGACTAATTGAGTAATATCTGTAATCACAGCATCATTCCACTGACATAATGAGTAAATGTCTAAGACAGATAGCATACATAATTATATGCATGTACATGTATAAGAATATTGATTTCTGTCATTATGTCAGTAGCCAGATATGATTCAAATCCTGATGACACTTTAGAGATCCATCAAGAAGAAAGTAAATTGCCACTGCAAATACTCAAACTGTTACCGTTCATTTTCTCTGTGTTTCTCCTTTAACATCTTCACTGTTTTTGGTGTCTTATCTTTATAATAATGGCTTGTCCTTCTGCGGACTGATGGAGAGCTGAGAAAATGATCCTCAAAGAAGGCTGAGTCACCCCCTGTCGATTCCTGATATGATGGCAACCAAGGGGAAAGAAAAAAATTGGGAGAGAACATGTTACAATTTTATCCTGATTTTATCACACTATTTGACCCTATTAGTATTAAAATGTTTCTTTTTTTTGTGACAGAAACTTCAAAAATGAACAGAAACCTGGTGTTAATAGTCTGTTTTACAAAGGACAGTGATCACTCAGCAAAAAACTTGCAGTTTACTGACAAAGTCTGTCCTACCAATCTTGGATGTTATAATAGGCTAATTATTCCCAATGCCATGTATTGATGTCACTGTGAATTATCAATTTAGCACTTAAGTTTCCCTAATTTATTCATGCCATTAATATCACTAGTTAGGCTAAATGTTTCCTGTGTGGCCTCTTTAGAAACAATATTTTGAAAGTACAATAAAAGATCATAACTAGGCCTAGACATCTAGATCTAAATAAAATTACAAAGGCCTACAGTTTTCACTATGTGCAGTGATTGCTTGGAAAAAACAATGGACAGCTTTAATTATTTTCAAACCTCTGATCCTATTTCTGGAACTTCTAATGCAGGTGACCTTTGTTGTTCAGAGCCATGCTTGCAAGCTGACGAATTACTATCTGTTTGCGTGCAAGCATCTTCTCGTTCGTCATTGAAGGGAAAATGTTTTATTTGAAATGGATGGACTTCATCTGTTGACCAGTCATCATTGATCACTTCCATTTTTATAAACATATCTGTGTCAGTTTGTGACGACATCATCCTTTATAGAAAAAAAAAAAAAGAAAGCAACATGGAAAGATCAATTTCTGCAAAACCTTTAGATCTAGATTCTAGATCTAGAAATCTAGATTCCAGGTTCTGCAGTAAACTGGAAATAGTGTGTAGAATAATAGATCTAGACTAAATATTTCAGTCACCGCCTGAATGTGGATCAGTGTAGATCTAACTCATCCTCTGACCCAAAACCTACTCAGAAAAACAAGGTGCTCATGCTGTAGCTTGACCTAGTCTAGATCTAGATCTAGAGCTAGTCTAGATCTATTGAGGATGATCTATGATTCTATTTCTATCTAATCTAGATTCTAGATCTAGATCTAGCTAGATCTAGATCTAGATCTAGTAAATGTGCCGATCGGATCTGCAATATGTGTATGCATGGAGAAAGATTAGAGGGATGAAGTTGGGAATGTAGATCTAGATCTATATCTCGGTCTAGAAATAGATCTATTCTTGACTAGATCTGTAGATGACTAAATCTAGAATCTAGATCTAGCCTACACCTCTGGTCTATTTCATCCTTTTAGATTTTGCTTCACACACACACGCAGGTCTGCACTTACTTTCAACTTGGGAGAATTCACAATCGTGCCGGTCGCCCCGGAGATTGGAAATGATTAGTGTTGATACACCTCTGGGGTGCCTCTTTATGTTATTTTATGAAACTTTCCTTTTTTGTCGACAAAAAGCCACGCGGACTTGTATATTTGCAAGGTCACATGCCTTGCATTTCCTTTCGCGCGAGATATTAACACGATATGGTCAGATAGCGGTCAGAAAGTAAAAATACCAAAGTTTTTGACGATCTTTTTTCAGTAGTCTTTTCCAAGCTTTTGGGACTGGGGAGAAATGAGGTGGATACTATTTATGGTAATTATATTTTGCGCAATTTCTGTTTTATCAAGTACAAAACCCCCGCTTATTATGTACACTTGCCACAAAAGTAACATTTCTTTTTATTCGCATTGGCTGAATAAGATCTGAAGCTCAGACAACTGGGCAGGAATAAAACATTGCTTTTAATATCGCACTGCTCCCCCTTGGTTGGATTGTAAGGGAATAGAACTCTTCGGCTTCCAGAGGACTAGAGGAGGTTAGAAAGGTGTAGTGGTCAACAAAATCAAGATGTTCTATCACGTAAGCTGTTTTACTCGTCTCAGCTCATATTGTTGTCCTCAGCTGATGTGTGTTTTAGCTATACAGGTTTAATGAAATATCACCAGACAAAGCGGAGGCTACACTGTGAATGAAACTTCTGTGAACTGAATTCATAATGGGCCACGTGAAATAAGTGATTGCCCGTCTCACCTATTCTCGATAACCTTGTTTCATACAGGTTGTATGAAACAACATCAAATTCCGAAATTGCAAGGATTAGATAGAATTGCAGATGTTGATGATGGGACTATCAGAGACCTTACGAAAAGTAGAAGTGTGTAAATAAAGGAGGACTTCTGAAAAATCCCAGCAAAATAATATTTTCTTTACGAAGTGTTTATCGGTCGATACTGACGCCGAGTGGCGGATAAAATTTTCCCCAGAATTTTTTTTATCCGTCAACATAATTTCTGGGGAGGTCTTCCCCCCGTCCGCGCCACTTACCAAAAAGTTAACAAACATAATAATAATATGATTTTAATTTTAAGATATAATTATAAGCTTAAACAACCTGCATTGGAATGGTCAGATGGACCTGGGGGCGTGAGGGTCTAGTCAGTTTGTATCAATGGGCGTTAGTCAGATTGACTAATCAGGCGAAAATGGGCTGGGGTAGTTGTGTTTTCTTGACTGGCGCGGACGGGCGGAAGACCTTCCCATTTCTGTATATTTGCGAGTCATCTCCCCTGATTTGAACCCTTTCTCCGTCTTCCTCCCTTGTTCTGTACAAGCGTACATCCTGACGCAATAAACGTTCATATAGGGCGAGTGTTGAAAACTATATTGAAATTTGAGAGACTTGGAATTTTATTTATTTAATTTTAATGGAAGTGTCTAGCGAGATTCGGGGCTAGGGAGACCAAGATTTTTGGGAGGACTTCCGAATGCGTTCCATAACTTGACAAGTGCATAGGCATTGTCAGATTGATACGTAACGACGTGGGGGTCTAGTCAGTTTGTATCATCGAGGCCGTAGGCCGATGTTCGTCTGGGCAGTAGTCAGAATGACATATCAGGGAAAGCCGCCGGGGTAGCCATGTACTGTTTTCACTCGGGCTATGGAACGCGTTGTGTACACGAGGGTGCTTTATCCCCAACAGACAAAGTTGCCGCCATGGCCAAGGCTGGGTGCTGACGCCTGTGAGGCGAAGAGATCGGAAATGATGCGTTCTCTTATATTTAAAAATCGAGAAGGAAGGATCCGGCGTAGACATGCACACTGGCCGGGAAAAAATCTTGGTCTCTCTAGCCCCGAGTCTAGAGAGACCAGGATCCTGGTCTCCCAAGACCACAGGCTAGGGTGATCAGAATCCTGGTCTCGCTAGACACGTCGAACTAACGAGGCTAGGGAGAACAGAATCCTGGTCTCGCTAGACACGTCGAACTAACGAGGCTAGGGAGACCAGAATCCTGATCTCCCTAGACTCGGGGCTAGGGAGACCAGGATTCTGGTCTCCCTAGCCTATGGTCTTGGGAGACCAGAATCCTGGTCTCCCTAGCCTCTTCCTTATTTAATGGATACACGAAGGTTCGGGTCTAATCCGCTGATATGAGTTTCTTGGTTTGGTCATACTTAAAACTTTAGTAAGACTTTTCTCACAAGTAGCCAGGGTTCTCAATAGCGTAGTTGTTAGCATCTCTGCCCGTCAGTCAAATGGCAGTGGTTCAATTCTCAGCACGGCAGCTTTTTTTTTTTTTTGTCACAAGTCTGCATCAATTTTTTTTTAAATCCAAGAACAATGATGGAAGAAATTCAGTTTTTTTTTCTTTTGTATAGATCTCTACCTGCCAATCGGGGGTACAGTGGTTCGATTCTCAGCGGGGTAGGGTGTTTTTTTCCTTTCTTTTCTTATAGGTCTTTTTATCAGTAGGGCCTACAGTAATCAATGTCTTTGGTAATTTTTTTTAATCCAATAACATTAGGAATAAATCCAGTTTGCATGTTTGTTTGTTGTTGTTGTTGTTTGTCATTCGTCAATAGTGCCGATAGTGTTGCCGGATAAACCCAAGTATCCGCCGAAAATGTTGACAAAAATCAGTGTCTGGTAATTTTTAAAAATCCAATGACCAATAACATTAGGAATAAATCCAGCTTGCTTGTTTGTTTGTTGTTGTTGTTGTTTGTCATTCGTCAATAGTGCCGATAGTGTTGCTGTATAAACCTGGGCAGTATCCATCGATAATGTTGACGGATAAACCTGGGCAGTATCCGTCGATAATGTTGACGGATAAGGGCGGCCTTTTCTTTATCAGTCTTTAATATCAAATTATTTGACGTCGTAGATCTAGATCTAGATTTAGATTGGCTGCACTTTTTCAAGAATTGCTGACCAGCAAAATCGTCTTTAATAATAGGGCATCGACCTATCTGCTGTTTGTTTCACTGTAGCCCTACTTACAGCATTCTGTGTGTTGGGATAATTATGTACCAAGATGCTGGTCTTCGGGTCTTTTATAAATTTATTTTCCTATGCCAGTTTGCATTGCGCACGTAGGCTACTTACTGACAGTACACATCAGTTTTTTCTAGCAAATTTGGGTAAAAGCACTGATACTAGTGATACCAATCAAGATATTGTATGTCACAGTTCCTTTAATACTAGCCAGTAATTTCAGTACATGATTCATGATTGTTAATAGGCCTACAGCATTTTTTGTTTTGTTTATTTTTCATTTGCTGTTTTCTTATTTCAATTTCAGGTTTCTCTGGAACATGATATCTTGTTGCACCCTCGTTATTTTGGACCCAATTTATTGAATACTGTTAAACAGAAACTTTTCACAGAAGTGGAAGGAACATGCACTGGAAAGTATGATAGAGCAAATACTTAAAGATTCTATTTTAAATATTTCATGTCTTGTTTCATCACCACTGATAATAAATTACTTTCCCATTTGCTTCATACCTTTGACTGAATAACATTTATTTACCAGTGTATGAATCGTTATCTGTCTTCTGACATAAACTTTATGTATCTGCCAGTTTTTCCCGATACAGTTCCGAATACCACTCAGAGCATTTGGTGGGAAGTCTGATAGGTAAAAAACTTCCCAACCCTACAAAATTCAGTATAATATTTGCTGTTCCTATAAAAGTAAAATTTGTTCAGAAATGTGTTGAGCTCGCTGGAATAAAATTTGTTTTCACTGTCTTGAATTTGAAAAGAACACATCTGCTTTGACTTCAGTGAGGTGGCAGAGACTCTCTGTAAGTTAGCGTGTTTCAGGCAGTACATTCCTCTGTGCAATATGCAGCATTTGGCATAGTTCCAGACATGATTAAATTAATTTAAAGCAGTTTGTATGAAAAGAAAGTGAGTGTGATTGTGAATTGAATTACTTTAAAATTTTAACTGAAAATATGTCTGCCAGTTGGTTTTTTGATTTTGTTTTTTCTTTTTTTACACATTTAGACAGAATCGTGGTTTATGGACAAACATATATCTGGCATCATAATGGAAAGGAAAATAAGATAAAAAGACAAATTTTGATTGAATCTAATTGTGCTTGTTACATAGTGTTAGAAAAACATGCAAGAATTTGAAACCGTTTTTGTGAACTGGGATACCATGAATCTGTCCAGCAAAACAGTAGGAAGAAAATAGATTTATTATCCATAGATTCCAGTTTCTCACTTTTTCAGTATTGCCAGTACAGATTTCTGTTCTTTATTTGAGACAATTGAGTTTTGATGGTATATATTGCTATTTTGTTGCTTCAGATATGGCTTTGTGATTGCTGTGACTACCATCGACAATATAGGAGCAGGTTTGATACAGCCTGGACGTGGCTTTGTTGTTTATCCAGTCAAGTACAAAGCGATTGTTTTTAGACCATTCAAGGGAGAAGTACTTGATGCTGTGATCACACAAGTGAACAAGGTGTGTGCAGTAATTGTGTATATTCTGTGTATGCCTGAGAAAAAAAGTTGAGTGTGTGGATGAAGAAAAGATGTAATAGCAGAGGAAGAATATTCTGTGTGTATTGTTAAGACATAGTTTTCGTCAATAAAATGGCAAATGTGTAATTCTCAAGCCATATATAAAAGAGAAAATCTTATTTTTGAGCAAAGATCCATCTATCCTATAGGAAATATACTGCACTAGCTGAGCTACCGGGCATTGCCCAGAATAAACAATCATGTGACACCCCCCCCCCCTCTCTCTCTCTCTCTCTCTAGTATAATAAAAGTAATAAAATACAGTCTTGCTCCAGAACTCCTGCGCACCAGAACACTACGCACCAAACTGAACGCTTGATACGGTTACTTTTTATGACATGCACGGTACTATATGTTACGAAACAAACATGCAAATATACAGATGTTACATAGCAATAAACATTGTCATTTTTTAAAAATACATGCTTGAAGTATACAACTTTTAATTATAGCCATCATCTTCCTTATCTCAATTGCCACCTTCCTGCCAAATTTAAGGCCTGAAGAGTGTATAGTTTGGTCAGTTAGTCATGCCAAAGGTTGCAAGTTACTGAAATATATATATAATAGATTCATTATTCTGCCATGTGAGTGTTTTTAAAACATTTGTGGTTGTTCCCTTTACATTCATATTTTCAGAAGGGTAATTTCTTGTGTTTAAGTATGTAATTTTTAATTATTATTGAAATTGAGAAGTTGTGGCCAATACAAATATTTATTTGTTTAGAATTTGTTTGCAGTTTTCATTGTTTCTCGTTACAAGTTTCACTTCCTGGTTAATTCTGAGTCTGCTGTGTTTTCGGTAAATTTTCTGAAAGATATTTTTCTGTCAAGGTACATACTAAATGGAAACCAATAAGCGGTGAGTCACAGTAGGGCTAGGTGTAAGAAGAAAGTTGGCACACCAAAAAAAACCAAAACTTTGTATTTGCAGGGCCCTATGGGTGTGGACAAACAGACATAAGAAGACATTACCAACAAAACATGAATGTAAAAAATTAGCAAATGAGGTCCAGCATTATAGAGTAAGAGGCCAATATTTGCAGTTTGTAGGAATAGTTACGTTTTGTTGAGTAGCTGTAGCATTTGAGTCTTATGGTCAGTTGCCTTGACTAGGACTGCCGAGCAGAACCTAGTCGTACGTAGTAAGGGCTTACATGCATTTGTTCCAGCTCCAGCGTGTGTAAATACTAGATGCCTTACCCTCACTATGACAGCCAAGCGGCATTCAGCTGTACACAGTAAGGGCTAATGACATATATGCTGCCACCTTGATATTTTACCTTCATTACGACAGCCGAGCAGCACTCAACTGTATACTGTAAGGGCCAATGATATAGAACAACTCTTTAAGAGGCTGCAAGGTATTAATGTTATTGATAAACCTACAAGAGGCTGCAAGAGCTATGTTTGGATCCTCACGGCCATTGCAAAAAACAATCCCTGAATGTCCGACTACCAAGCGAAGCCTAGTCATACAGAAAAAGGGGTGTTATGAGTGTGGGATACTGCGGGCCTGTTTTCTCACACTGATGACAGACCTTAAATTGCTGGCTGCAAGTGGTAATGTTGGGGAAATATAATAAAAGATTACATATTTACATTAAAACATGCTTTCTTCTGTCAAGGTACACAGTTGTACTCTTCCATTCCAGGTTGGTTTGTTCACTGAAATTGGTCCTCTCTCCTGTTTCATCTCACGTCACGTAAGTGAAAACATGTTTCTGTGTTAGAACCATTTAAATCACCTGACAGTTTTGAGAATTGCATTCTGGAATTGTTCTTGTCCATCACTAGATTTCTTTCCTTCTATATAATATTTGTCTTTTGTAATGGCTGTATGATCCTGTACAGAATGAAAAAAAAAAAAAGCAGTATGTTATTTTCTGTTCTTTCCCTTTTCAGAATACCCTGGCAGTGGATGAACATTTAGAAAATATTAAATTAAATATGGTATACAGGTGGCAGAATAATTTCATCTTCCAATTTTCTTTTTTTTTTTCGTTTAGAATTTAAAGCTTATGTTTTTTGTTTGTTTGTTTGTTTGTTTGTTTTTGTATTGAGGAAATTTGAAGAACTGTACATGCAAATGGTGTTTGGCAGAATAAATGAAGTTTTCTTTCAATAGTTGTTAAAGGAAGTTTTCCTGACTGAATCAGTTTTCAGATAACAGAAAACAGTTTGTTTTTCTTTGGCTCCTTTTTCTAGTCAATCCCTGCAGACATGGAGTTTGACCCTAGTTCAACACCTCCTTGCTATAAAACTAAAGATGAGGTAAGAGCTATCGCATATGATACTTTTCCACTTTCATCATATTCTCTTTTAAGGAATAAGTTATGTTGTTTCCCTTGTTGGATACGTTCCCTGTTCCTTTCTTTTGGATTCTATGTATAAATATGCAATGCTTAAAAAGCATATGAAGTATAATATCTTTTGCCTGAGAATGCACATTTCTGGCATACACAGTTAAAATAGCACACAGGACTGCCATATCTGCACAGTATGAAGACTGCGAGATCCACAAAAGACAGTGGTAAAATTCAGAGTAAACTCCCTCAGCTTATTTTTACTTTTCTGCATATCTTCCTTTTTGTTGACGTATATTTAAGGTAGCAACATACTGAACAGGGCCAATTTTTTATTCTTAGCATGTGCAGTAATTTTTTATGGATATATCCATTAAAAAGGAGTGTATTAAGAGAACCAACATGATTTCATAAAGTTTATGCAAATTAGGTATCCAATATGACTGCCTCAGACTAAATATAACATATAAATTTTGAAACATCCTACCATCACTATTTATTGCTTGATTGTCTTCAAATTTTGCAAGCATGTAGCATTTGGCCTGTATTCTCCAGTGAACCTAAACAAATGGACATCTTAAATTAAATAAATTTGCTGTAGACAGTTGAATTAGACATTTTGCTTAAATGCACAAAAAGTTCAACCTAATTAGTATGCATGACCATCAGGAAAGCCACAGTATATAAAGTAAAATATATTTTTAAGGTTCACTGGCTAGAGCCATATCTAAGGATGTAGTATGTCAAATTTGGAGAGGATTGAACCACTTTTGTAGATTTTACAGTGCATGAAAGATAGCACCCTTGTCGAAAAAAGCAAATTGTGAGAAAAAGAGAAAAACTTTTTTTTACTGCATGCAAAAACATATTAGGCTCACGTTGCCTGCTAATGACCCCCTGGAGTATAAACATCCCCTTCTGATGCTGTAGCTTTCTCCTGGAATCCTTTTCTTTGGGCTCTCAACTATTTTCTGCGTTATGTTGTCTTTTCCTATGACTTTATCGAAGCAAATAATTATTGTTTATTATAGTTGTAGTAGCATAAAAATATCGCATTCGGGCAAATTTACTTGTAAATAGACTGAAAAAAATGCTTGGTTACCGCTGTAAACAAGTGGTTGCTAAGCAAATATGTGATGAAAGTGCTTCACAAAAAATAGTAATAGATCACAAATGTGTTGGTTTGAATGTCTTTTAAGGTTTGTTTCTTAAAGAGAAATGTTTCACCTAAAGAAAAATAAATATATAGACCAACTTAAGCATAATTTGATGGTCCCCAGGGGTGTTGCTACCTTAAATTAAGAGTTTAAGTATAAACCAGACTGACTTGAATGTTTATGGAAAGGGGTCATGGCAAGAATGTCATTGTCAGAGACATTGATATTGATAAAGTTACCAGCAACAAGTTTAGCTGGCCATGGTTTATGCTACAGGTTTATAGATGAAATTGTTCTCCTTGTGGTCAGGTGACAGGTGGCTACAATTATTTTAATCCATTATAGATTTAGTTTTATCTCCTACATTGAGAGACTCACATTCAGGTAGGTGAGGAAAAAAAAAAAGAAATAGTCACATTTATATCCCAGTCATTCTGAAATTTATGGATTCATTTATTTATTGTAATAAACATTTTGACTATTTCTCTGTATCCAGTGTCTCAAATATCTGTTTTGCACTTCAGGAAGTAGTGATCCAGGAGGAAGATGAGATCAGACTTAGGATTGTGGGAACTAGAGTCGATGCCAAAGACATTGTAAGTATCCATAAGTACCCAAAAACACACCAAATTCTAAATAACCAAGACTTTCAAACGAGAGATTGCTGAGGTTCATATTTGGAAAATATGGAAAGTTTTTAGACTGATTTTAGAAAAGCCTAAAATATGTCTGAATTACATGCACAAAATATTTATTTCATTTTCTAACATTATTTGGAACTGATCAAAGAAGAATGTCTCAGTTTTGAAAATTTAGCAATGATTTTTCCTCTGAAAAGGGTGTGGAAGTGTAGGTTCATTCTAGTTCCTTGGTATGTGAACTCTTAGTCTGTTCAAATGCTCTTTAAGTTTAATGTTAATTCCGTGTTGGAGGGAAAAACAGCAGCGAAAATGAGATATGAAAAAAGCAGCTACACTCTTATGAATTATATAAAATATTCAGGCATAATAGTATTAATATGAATGGCAATATGATCATTATGTTTTATTATCCCCAGTTTGCAATTGGCACATTAATGGATGATTTCTTGGGTAAGTTTTAAATTTTTACATTGTCCAATTTATATCTGAATCAAGTCCAATGATACTATATGTGGGAAATTCCGAAGGAGTATATTTGCAGAGATGCCACCCATACCGATTTGATCGGAATCATTGCGATTTTTCTTGAAAAACGGGCGTGATTGCGATTTTCCGATTATCAAGGCCGGCATTCCGATTTTTTGTTACTTCCAGCAATCGGCTGGGTTTTTTTTTCCGTTTTCATTCTTCCAGGTTCTAGTTTTTAGTTATAACTTTTACACAATGCGCCGATTCGGAATATTGCAATAATTTGATGAATAAACTGGAAGTTAGTTCTACTTTCTTATGGCCCGATTTGCACCGATCGGGAATTTGATCACTTGCCACACGCGTTGTTTACATTCTTTTCACCGTTCCGCGTGGCGACGATTCCGAAATAATTGCATAGATCTATATTATCGCCCTCACTTAAGTCTAAGTGTTATATTTGGTTCCGACTGTAATGGAAGGAGGAATCAGTTCTAAACCTAGCTAGATGTATTCTTTTCCTTCAAACTTAAGCTTAGCTAGACATCGCCTAAGTCTAGATTTAAGTGATTTACTTGGCAGCGACAATGACGGATGCAGGAATGAGACCTTGATTCTAGATCTAGCAAGATCTGTGGGTAGACGTACTGTACCAAGGCTAAAGTAATTTATTTGGCGGCAATTGTGATGGAAGGCGGAATCAATTTTAAACTTGCCTTGACCTAGATTTATTAAATCCAAGCCATGAACATGGAGAAAGTTGACGTTGCATGGGCACAAACTGCCAAATTAAAACATGAGATTGGAAGTGGTAAAACACTCCTCAGTACAGAATAGGCAAAAATTATGCATGGCATTTGTGCATGTTGGCACTCAAATCTCAACATGTCAAGGCAGCTCTTGTCTGACATAACTAGGAAAACACAGCTTCAGAGCAAAGACAAGTTTGACACAGTGCTTTTCTGGAGAGGATTCTTTTTCAGTTTTGACCAAGATCAAGACAAAGGGTGGGTAATAAGATATGGTTGAAATGAACTGTAAGTAGTGTAAGTTTTCAAGATAATTTTCAACTTAATCCTTTGTGACCAGAAAAAAAAACGACAAAAAAACATAAAAATAAGTTTAGAACTGGTGTGATACGATACAATTTCATTTTTATCGTCGTTTGTACCGATTCTGATTTTTTCCCCCGGATTCAGATTTTTTGGGGGGCCTAATTCAGATTTTTGTTTTTGTAGGGTGGCATCTCTGTGTATTTCTTAAGACAAGTTTAAAATTATATGAGCCAAGTCCATGGGCGCTGGTGAAAGTTGCAACAATGAAAGTGTAGTCAGTTTGTTCAGTTAATGCTGAACATAACCCTGAAACTTATGCACATTGCAAAAAGGAAACAAAGATTGTTCATTTAAAAGGAAGGATCATTTTATTGGCTGAAAAGCTGAATTCGGACAATGAAGTATTTTAACGGAGGAGTTTGGATTCAAAAACTGCAAGGCTCAGCTTTATAGGTCTTGATCATTCAGTTGCAGAGCTGGGTTTCAAGTGAGGTCATCAGTGGGTCGAAACTGTCGGAAACAGCATTCTGTTTGGCTTTAGAAGAAAAAAAAGCATTGTATAACAGTTTGTATAATAACACAAGACATATGTGAACATTAACAGGGCAGCTTTAGCTCTCGCTGTTTGCAGACACAAGCTTGCTTTGAAAGAAATCTTACTGCAATTTCACCAAGAAGAGCAGTAATTTTTATAAATTGTCTTTTTGATGGAAACTAAATAAATTTCAGAAATGCTTTTCATTTTTTTTATCTATGCAGTATTGCCTAGTCATAAACATTGTGTATCGTTATGTAAATTAATATGTGTATAAGTGAAAATGCTTGGTTATGAAATTTTTATATATATATTAAAATGTATTAAAATTGAGAATTCTCTCAATTGTTTTTATTGTTCAATTTCAGGTCTTTGATGTTCACAACAGAGTCAGGAATGCATGGATTGGCTGACTGAATGCAGAGAGTTTACAAGTGTAGAATCTTTTAGCTCATTGCCTTTGGATGTTGCTGTGATGCAGATTGAGCAGTGGTGAATCAGTTCAGAATAGAGACGAATGGGAAAAAAATGAAAGAGGTCTTGTCTTCAAAGCCAGAACAGGCATGTTCATCAGGCATAAACTGTTTTGCACTGGCAGAATTTTGAGTTAAAGAAAAATTGAGTTTTGATAACTTGTGCATGCAGTGAAACCTTTCATGTCTTCAGGTAATGCAAATATTAACCTGACAGGTCTGTCAGATCTAGAGCACCTTGTTTTTTGGGGGTTTTTTTTCGGCCACAGTTTTGCATGAAAGTGCATTGTTTTGCTGAAGTTTGGATTTTTATCCTAAATTATCATGACATAACTGTCATGACTACCATTTCTTCATAAAAATCACTGAGTGATTACTGACTATCTTGGTTTGTATTTCAAACATCTCGTCGGTGTAATTCTCCAACTGTCTAACTCTAAGTGCTTTTTACAAAATTTTACATGAGAGAAGAAAAACAACTCTATTTATTTCTTTCACTGGACGGAATTGGGTATTCGCTTATAGAAATGTCAATTTAGAGTGATTTCCCCTGGCCACAGTGGTCCAATTCTTGGTTAGGACATGTAATACATATTGTCGATTCATTTTGGAACAAGAAAGATTGGTCCACAAAAAGTGAAGTTAGACGGTTAGAGAATTACACTGACAATATGCTTGTGGGGCCCTTTGGATCCAGACCTTAGATATACAGTGTATTGCGAGAATTTCTCACTGAAAGTGGATTTGACAGGCTCCATGAGGTAGAATTTGATAGTATTCAATTGTTGTTCTTTTTGCTGTATTTTAGGAGTCTTGAGTCTTACACCCCCACTCTATATAAATTAGTAATGTTAAATGGTAGTTTTCTTTATAAGAGAGTCTGAATCTGACAGGCATTGAATATGAATTAGAATATGATCCATTGAGATTAAGAAATAAAATAAGATTAAAGGTAATATGCAGTGAAAGAGAGAAGACACGTCACAAAAAGTAAACTGACCTGTATGAATGATAATGTATAAATTTGCTAAGTATCAGTGGTGACAGAATGTGTTTATGTCAGATGTTATGTATTCTGGATGGTGTGAGCAAATTGAATGTGGACCACAAATGAAAAGTAGAGGAATACTTGCTGTTACGAGGGTTGCCAGAATGTTTTTTTTGTGTATCGATATGAATCATTTGTTTAATTGTTGTTATGAGTTTTATTCCTCCTTCACCCATGTGTAAATAAAGCCAAATTTCATTTGAACTGTAAATTTCCTGTCCTCTTCGTGTATTTGGTCCAGTTTGTAAAACAGTTCAAATTTACTTAGATAGAAATGACATGCACATGTAGTTAAGGCTGTAGATTTCTCAATCGCCTGTCATGTGCAGTATCATTACAACAGACTCGCATTGACATTATACATATTTGCACATTATACTTGCAGTATACAGTCATGCAAAATACAGTAGACAAAACAAGATACAGGCAATGCAAATTTGTGAGCGAGCCCCACTAACAACCTCAATAGAAGTCACACTGGACCAAACAGAGAAAATCATGATGAAACATTAAAAAAAATAAATAAATATCCAATTTTTTGACGATTTTTTTATTTTGGACGATACTTAAAGTTCAACCATTTTTCTACATTCTGTGAAAATATTAGGTCTCAAGTAAGCCTCTAAATATGATAAATGTTGCCTTTAATGCCTTTAATTTTGCCTTTGACATCGAATATCACAGCAATAATGGGGGTAATTGAATTCCCGATAGCTTCAAAATTGATAAACTTATTGTCACAAAATTTTCACAGGGCGTGTATCATTTATATTGGCACAGACATGCAAAATTTTAAAGCCACAGCTTAATCATAAGTACCCACTGCTAGGGAGATACATGTAGTACGTTCACAGATCTCGTCGAGCAGGAAATTGCTCCTCCATCTTTAATGGCATTTTTCTCAGGAGTTGCTTCCGTTTTTTTACCCGGGGATAGGTGTCTTTAAAAAGTCATAACTTTGCGATAAAAAGGAGCATTGCAATAATTTTTACACCACATTAGATATATGTGAGATTTCACACTTTTTTGGTGATGTTCATAACTCAAAACTGGAAAAATGTGACTTCTGTTGAGGTTAGTGAGGCTCGCTCACATTTATACTGGACTAGTGGACTGTTCTTAAGCTGGGTTTTCATATGTACGAAGACAAACGGCAATGGAAATGTCAAATTTCCAACAAGTATCATAAAGAAAGAGTGTTCCCATGTGTACGGAATCGGCGTTTTGTGATACACATGAAAACATTCCTTCGATTTCACTACTGAGAGGGTTTTTGACCTTTCCGTTTCCCTGCACATGGAAATCCAGCTTTCTTGCAATGGATCAACTGAAAATCACACTGCTTTCACACAAAACCTCAAGATAAAACAAAAAATTTCATAATACATGTACATGTAACTGAACTGAACCTGAAAGTAAAACAGAAGTTGCTAGTGCTACAGGTATTTGAAGCCTGGGGTCACATGCCACAGTACACTATGCCTCTCACAACAGGAAACACTTCTTTCACAATGCTGTACAGGTGGCGTGTACAGTACACATGTTCATGCACATGCACTGTCCAGTACTTTCCTTTGTACATATATTTCGGTCGCCCATCCTGTTGCATTTGTAGTTTCATTAGCCACCGATATCATGATCACAAGGTCAGTTTCCTACAAACCCATGTATAGTGTAGTCGGTTAGAGTAAGACAGTAAGAGCGCGAGAGAGAAAAGACAGCAGACTTTGATACTGTCCACCGGGAGCTGGTGTATCGACGTCCGAAAGTCTGTCTAGGAAGAGGAAGATAAAATCAATAACTGATCGCCCGAAATGGGTGCTTGGGTAGTTTTTTTTAATTTAAATTTTCATATTTTACAGCAGAAAAGAGCGGGGCTTCCGACTTCTTTAAAAAACCGTAGTAGTGTATATATCTATGCACTGAAGTTTTAAGACGAGTCAAGAAATTTGCGCCATTTGTGTGTGTGTACAAATATATTCATATTCAAGGATGCTGATTTTATATCGATGGGCACGCGACAGGAAGGTCTGAACTGAGCGAGAAATGATGCAGGTGGTTAATCGTCTGCAGTGATTGTAATGGGCAATAAAGGGGCAACTGACGGGGGAGGGGTGGGGAGGATTCCGGGAGTGGGGCTATGCAGCTAAAAGACCCACCAAGGCCGTGTATGTGTGAGAGAGGAAGAGACCAAAGGATGGCCAAATATATACTCAAAACTCCACTGCGGTAATTCCGGCAACGAAAATGTGGTTGTGGCGGGCGAGCCAAACGTAATCTTAACCCCAACACTGGCCCTTTCCCCAAAATTCTCCGTTAAAACCAGTTTTAGTCATCTGGCCAATCCGAATTTTATTTCAGTATAATAATTAACATACACATACCTACAAAGGCATTCATTATTTTACTTGTGCAAGCGGTGAATTCATGGGTTTTCCAGTTGTCTTTCAGTTTTGTCTTTATCCCCTCCACTCCCTCCCATCTTTTCATCAAGAGAATTGTGCCAGGAGCGAGTGATGACCGTAGCAACTCGAAAACCCGGTCGAGTGTTTGTCGCTACTTCGATTAATGGCTGCCTGATCGGTTTTGGAACAAGGGAATCGGGTCCATGTGTTTGCACTCGAGGTCCAATCATCTCGCACGAGATGATAGGAGCGCGAGAGATCTTGTCCACTCCGCGTGAAGGAAAACGATTTCTTGCTTATCTCCCGGCCACTGTTCCATTTTGTCTCCTGACGTCAACAGTGCCATATTCCGGAATATTGGTGATACAGAAATAAAGAGGCCCAGGGCCGCAACTTGAACCCCCCCCCCCCCCAAAAAAAAGGCATCTAGTTATCTTAAGCCTAGCTCCAGATAGTGTTTCTCGATCATAGCATAGCCATAAGTTGCTACATGTACAGTGAATAACAATTCAAACAAATACATGTATGCTGACTTACTGATTTAGCGGCGTAGGACAGTGTTTAATTTCCTTTTGTAATGTATAAATGCACTACGAAATCAGCATCTCCATCCCATGCAGCACGGCCCTGAGCAACGCGATCGGCTGTCAGGATGAGAAGGGCGGTGTCCTGACTTTTTCAGTGTTATCGAGCAGAAATGCTTTACACCTTGAGGCTTGCTCATGCCTCTTCAAGGTGTGAGCAGTTTTACTCTTAGTCTGGACTTTCATCCAGACCCTCTACCATTGTTGAGCCTTCCTACAGAACGGAGCCTGTAGATAGCTCAGTCTTTGAAATTACTTGAACGCATAAAACGAAGCCAAAAAAAAAAAAAAGATGCCATCTGCAATTGTGCCCATGCACTAAGGCGGTTTCATGAATATAAAAGCCAACGACCTGAATTTGGCGGAAAGTTTCTACATGTGTACACGTATACTGAAAACCTAGTAATTGACCACCAAAGGATATATTTTTACTCAGTGACGTTCAAGTTTGAAATAACTTCTATAGGTTACACAATGTACACATATCAGATTCTGACATTCTATCTCAGGGGTTCCCAACCCTTTCGCCCCGGCTAAGCCTCTGGCAACTTTTCGAAAGTAAATTTATCATCATCCTGTATTGTTCAGTAATTTGAGTTCACACTTTTAATCATAACAAAGCAAGGGGAAATTTTAAAATATTGCTTTTAACGTTGATGAAAAAAATTATACTTGGTGATCGGGTCTTATATGACCCGACCCGTAAGAAGAGAGAATAGTGATCGGGTGTTATATGACCCGATCCTTATGAAGAGAGAATGGTGGCATCACAAAAACACTTCCGATGTTCTATGACACAAGCATAGCTCAACCCCAGGACACTTTCATCTTAGAAATATCTCAATATGTGTGCCAGGACACTGGCATCGCAGAAAAGTCGAAGCAGATGTCCCAGGACAGCAGTCTGCCTTTCTGTCAGCACAATGAAGTCATAAAAATACAAGTACTTCAGATATCTCAGAACACAAGCATGCCTCGGCAGAAGCACAATGGTATCATAGAAATAATTCAAATGTTCCAGGACACACCAGGACACTGGGATCATACAAATGTCTCGGCAGATGTCCTGGGACATCAGCATGCCTCAACGCCAGAACAATAGCATCACAGAAATATTATGTCAGATGCCCCACCATCAGCATGCCTCAACGCCAGAGCTGTGGCATCGCAGAGATACTTCAGATGCTACAGAACGTCAGCATGCTTCAAGGTCAGGGCAATGATATTAACAGAAATACTTCAGATGTCCCAGGATACCAGCATGCCTCAGTGACAGGACACAGGGATCATGCACATGTCTCAACGCCAGGAGTCCATCGTGACAGCAATTGTGCCACGTGCTTACCTACAGTTTCAGAAGGCCGAAGCATCAGTGGTATTTCCACACGTTCAGGATCGCTACAAACGGGACTTATGTAAAAAAAAAAAAAAAAAAGGAATCCCCGTCGTATCTCATTCAATGCATTTATATTATTTATTTGGTATTAAATTACATGTATACATCTTGAAGTGACCCGACAAATCTCAATTATCAAAGAGCATTTCCCTTCCAAGGAAGGAAAAGCACAGAAAATGAATGAAAAAAAACAAAGAAAAAGACTAAGAAGACAAGAGAACAATGGACACTAAAATACACAATGAGTGAAAATATGTGGATGGGTGGATTGATGGGTAGGCGGGGAGTAAGTGGATAGTATCGGATTGATGTGTATGGATGTAGATAGATGTAGATCCATGTGGATGGATGGGAGGAGAGATGGGTGGATGGGCAGTGGCGGACCTACATTTTTGAGATCCTGAAGCTTGAACGGAACCAGGGACAATAAGGGCAACATCCAAAATTCACTCAAATAAAAAAAAGTTTCTGCACGGCCCGTCCGGGATTAGGGACCACAAAGCTTAACTTTCATAGTAGATCTGCCACTGTGAATGGGGTGTGATGGGGGCACAAAAAATAATCATGGCAAGTTCGGGCTTACAGTACACAGAAAATAATACAGTTTACCGTTGATGTGTTGTTTTGGAGGAGTGGAGAAGGAAAGGGAGTGGCCACTGTGTAGTGGTCTGAACTGTTCGAAAAATTACATTATGAAAGATACAGAAATACTTTTTCTTTACAACCAGAAGTCTGTGTGAGCACTAGTATGCTGTAAATATTTTTTTTTTTCT
Source organism: Onchidella celtica (assembly GCA_963931925.1). Classification (NCBI taxonomy): domain Eukaryota; kingdom Metazoa; phylum Mollusca; class Gastropoda; order Systellommatophora; family Onchidiidae; genus Onchidella; species Onchidella celtica. Next base: position 24,721,699 of record OZ007569.1, read on the forward strand.
TTCACTTGCGGAAGACGGGCACTATTCGTAACAAAACTGGGATGACAAGTTGAAATTTATAAATAAATCTGAATTTTGCGCAATATCGACGTGTTTAACATTTAATTTTCTTTCTTATCAACTTTACTGAGGGTTCTCTTCGCCACAGGCCTTTTCTTTTCATCTGGCAAAGACTGTACAGCGTGCAACGATTAAGAGAGTCGGGAATGTGCATGTAATTTAATAAAGGACAAAGATCATTTTATACAGTTTAGAGGCTTAGAAATTTATTACAGAAGGAAACCAGAGCAATGGGGAATTCCAGGAAAACTATTTTGAAAGGGCTGTTGTTAGGAAACCGTTGTAGTTTACACAGTAAGCTATAGATGAGGAGTGAACGCAACCATTTTCTCTATTGGGCTTTGTAATTTGGCCACGGTCCCTAACACTAAAGGCAGGAGAAAATATTACGAACAGTGACGTAAGTGGCCAATTGTGCGGATTATCAGGAAACGTGGGTTTGAGTTTGAGTGTAGGTTTAATGACGCATCGACACAGTTTTTTCGTTATCATATCTTGGGCTGGCTTTCAGCTTTCAGAATAATACCAATTCAGTTTGTAGCATACTTTCAGGTCTGGTCGAAAATTTTCATTATTTTTCATTACTAACACCTTGTGTGTTACACACACAGAGGGAAGTCTCACATAATGTTTGTGTACTATATTGATTCCCATGCAAGACGCGAAAGAATGAAATTATCAAACTGTAATGAATGTGACAGTTTCAAATCGTTAAATGCCCCCCCCCCCCATAAAACAACAATACTAACATTATTTTGTACTCTAATCTCACTAAATAATAGCATGATAATAATAAACACCATTATCATCATCATTACTACCATCAACAACAACAACAATAAAACCAAATCTTTGTATTATACAAGCTTATGAAAAACGTACGTGGAGGCGGGGATGGAAGAGGAAGAGTTAATATTAAAAAAAAACCCAAACAACAACACCAAAGACATTATTTTGTAGTGAAGTCTCTGCTTCGTGGATGGCCACAGACCAACATTGCATAAAATAGTCCCATTTAAAAAAACACTTATGCTTTGACTTTTCTTTTCATGACGAAAGTAAACACATACTTTTTTTGAAAAGAAAAAAAAAATCATTTTGCCCCTTGAAATAACGAGGTCATGACGGTGTGTTGATAGCGTGTTTGTTGTGAGCGATTTTCACTTTTCAAAAAATTCCACACTCATTCGCCTTTTCAACGAGTTCTGATTTCTGAATGTCGCCATTAATAATGAGGCTCATTTTAAAATCTATTTGATTAAGTTCTAATATTTGGAAATGCTTTCCTTAGATCGTGACAAAATTTATGAAGAAAATGATTTGGATCCAGCGTTTGGAAGTGTTTTTCTCATTTCGTGAAGAAATTGTGAAGAAATATTTCAGGTTGGATGTAAACGTTTCATGGTAAAAATATTGTGATTTCATTTCTGCGGATGTAAAGTTATAGCCGAGTGTGTCTATTGTGTTTTGTGTTTTTGAAATTCGTTTTGTGGATTACTGAATTGTCACACTGGATTATTTAAAGGCGATGGACTACTAAAGGTAAGATTTGTTACTTTAAACTTGTGGAACGAGTACCATTTGAATTACACAACTTTAGTCGGGCTCATATTTCATGTTTTGTGTGACCGCCCCGCTCACAGCCGGTTCTAAAGTCACGTCCTTGAAATATCTTTTTTATGTGACTCAAGGAACTCCTCCCAAAGTGTTTACTATTATTTGTGTTTTGCTATACGGTATATTACAAATGTCTGCTTGCCTGTTGAGTCTTCGGAAACATTCCACACATGTCCCCCAGGGTCCTGCTATTGCAGACACATCATCTTATTATTATTATTGTGATCCATTGCGTTATTATTATCGTCCACGATCAAAATTCCACCCCGACCCGATAATTACGTCCAGGGTCTCTATCCAGCATTTGTGTGTGTGTGTGTGGGGGGGGGGGCTCTCTATTTCAGACTGACAGCCGACAGCAAACCCCAACTCCCTCTGTCTCTCTCTCGCTCTTCGATACCTATCTATCTGTCTGTTTGCCCGCCTTTCTGTCTGTTTGTCTTCCAACCTGCCTGCCTGCTTGCCTGCCTACCCATCCATTTGAGCATCTATCTATATATCTGTCTGTCTGTCTATTCCGTAAGCCATAAAGTACAGCCAGTATTTGATCACAGGAAGGACTCCCCCCTGTCCGCGCCACTTACCAAAAAGTTAACAAACATAATACATGTATGATGAAGACCTCCCCTAACCCGCACTTTCGTTCTTTCTTTCTTTGTCCCATACAAATACTAAACCCAACCTTTTGATAAGCCCGCTCAAAAGTCCTCTCTTTAGTGTGTTTTCTTGACTGGCGCGGACGGGCGAAGGACCTCCCGATCACACCAGTTTACAAGTGATCTTTGTCCTCTTTTCGGAAAAGTTGAGTTCAAGACGACAGTGAACTTCAAATGAGGCGTCTCCTATTGATTTCAAGTCCATATGTTGAGCTTAAGTTACTACAAGTAATAATATTCTAGATTTTTTTACAATTTTCAATAAGTCTTATTCAGTGGCGACGCATAAGGGGAGCCACAAGGGGGTTTATCCTTGGGGCAAAATTCTTAGGGGCGCAAATTTTCGAAAGAAAAAGAAAATAAAATTGATTAGAAATGATAACTTTAAAAAAAGTGCACCCGCTCCTCCCTCTCCCCACACAGAAAATTTCCCAAAGTTCGAACATTCTACACAGTTTTTCAACATGACGGGGCAAATAAACTTTGTTCTAGCAGCCCTCGGGGTCAGGGGGCGCAGTACTTACCTTTTACCTAACGCTGGCAACCCACGCTACGCCACTGGTCTTGTTCAGAAGAGCTCAAACTTTGTGGTAAAAATTCTCAAAAGTGGTGTCCAGGGAGATGGAGCACTTGTATCTTGCGGTGACGATTTCTGAAAAGAACACCGGTTTTTCCTATGTATCCATAGAGTATGTGGACGCTAGAAGGGTCTTTGGGGGTGGGTGGCGGGGGAATGCCCCTATCATATGAAAAGCGCACGCCTGCATGGTTGAGAATGGGTTTCTGGGTAGCATTATGTGCGTTTGTCAGCAAAGTGAGTTCTTGAATTATATAAAATTCAGTTGTTCAGAACGTAACAGTTCTTGCAAAATGGCACTCACGTTTTCAAACAGCAAGGACTCATCATGGACATTCAGTGGTCTAATGGCCGTATGCTCTTACAGGAAGAACACAACATCACCTCAGACTACTTTATACACGACGAAAAATTGAGCGAAACACATGAGGCTAAATATTTGGGAGTTACATTGGACAGAAAACTTACATGGAACCAACACATTAATAACACATGTAACAAAGCAAACGGTATACTAGCATTTCTAAAAAGGAACATCTCTAACTGCGATAGGAAAGTAAAAGAAAAATGCTATAACACTTTTGTGAGGCCCTCCCTAGAGTATGGCTGCAGTGTCTGGGACCCCCACTGTCGAATAAACATAGACCAACTGGAAAGGGTCCAGAGGGGAGCTGCCCGCTTTGTGACAAATGACTATACTAGAAGTAGTAGTGTAAATAAAATGATGAGAGACCTCGAGTGGACACCATTAGAAGAGAGGAGAGCAAAAAACAAAGTAAAAATATTTTATAAAGGCAGGGAAGGAAATATCCATATCCCACTGAACCACCTCACCATTAATTATACCAGAGGCAACAGAAGGAATAATATAAAATATAACATCCCAAGCTCACGGGTTAACAGCCATCTTTATTCTTTTTACCCTAATGTCATCAGGATGTGGAACAACCTCCCGGCAGAAGTCCAAACACTATCGTCTGCAACGACTTTCGACAATGAATTTAAGAACATTATTATCCGTTGCAGCTACCATTGTAACTAAAGTGCGGGTTGTATTTCTGTGCACAATCTGGAAACCAAGAGATATTTATACCAGAGTTATATATACAAAAGACTTTATACAACTAATATATTTTTAAATGGTCTTAACATCTATGTAAGATTTTACCCTGTTTTTAGCCTCAGAGGAGCGACGTTGAGTCGCATATACTATAGTGCAGTTGGGGGAATCGTCTTATAGACGAACCAACTATAAAAGAAGAAGAAGAAGAAGGAAGAAGGAAGAGGGGGGAGGGGGGGGCAAAGCTTACATGTTAAGGTGGTATGAATTATAGACAAAATCTTACGCAATTTGGTGAAGGTCTGTGTCTGAGTGTATATTTTTATTTGGTACTTGGCATACATTAGCATAAATGAATTTTAGGAAAAGTAAAAAAAAAAATCCAGAACTCGAACTGCATTACATGTACATGTAATATGCAAAATGGCAGCTGTTTAAAATTGGGTCTGGTCATACATGACCCGATCACCACCGCAGTACACTAATGATAATATTAGTAAGTGACAATGCCACTTCACTCGTTTATTAACAACTATGATGAACAGATACGTGTGCCATAAAAAAAAAGTAAAAAAAAAAAGTATTTTATGCATGACTGTACACAAATCCAGAATCAGCAAATTTACCCCTCTGGAGAGGAACACGTACACCTACACCCCAGACTGGGAATCTCTGATTTAGACGGGGAAAAGTATGAAAGGCTACCCGAATCGTGTTAAAGTTTCTCCGAAGACCAAATGTTGAAAGCTGCCTGCGACAAGAACGCCACGACACGATGAGGTGCTTCTATTTAAAGATACAGGTCATCCTATTTAAAAAAAAAAAAAGTTCGTTTAGCCAGTGAACTCTAAAAAGTGAACATTTTTTTTTTTTAGCTCTGTTGCTACCGACTACATGTAATAGTCTTGGTTAGGAAAAGTCCCAAAGTTAATCAAAATAAATACAAAAAGAACCATGAGGGGAACCGTTCCTAAAATTATGTTCAGGGGGCCTAGGGAAAATCAATGATAATGTAATTTTAAAACTTTTGTTGTTGTTGTTTTAAGCTCTTCACTTTTCTGTGCCATCGTTTTTGTCACAGTGACATCAACATAGCACATTTTTTTTGTTTTTGTCACAGTGACATCAACATAGCACACTTTTTTTGTTTTTGTCACAGTGACATCAACATAGCACACTTTTTTTGTTTTTGTCACAGTGACATCAACATAGCACACTTTTTTTGTTTTTGTCACAGTGACATCAACATAGCACATTTTTTTTGTTTTTGTCACAGTGACATCAACATAGCACACTTTTTTTGTTTTTGTCACAGTGACATCAACATAGCACACTTTTTTTGTTTTTGTCACAGTGACATCAACATAGCACACTTTTTTTGTTTTTGTCACAGTGACATCAACATAGCACACTTTTTTTGTTTTTGCGTGTGTGTGGGCTCAGATTGAAATACGATTTGGAATGTATTCATTCAGTGCATGACTCAGTGATTACAGATAACTGAATAGATAAGCATATAATTCGAAAAGTTGTATAAAAAGTAGATACATATTTAAAGAAGACAGAAAGATCTATAGAGAAAGGTAATTAGAGAGAAAACAAGTACGTATATCGATAGATAAGTAAATAAATTCATAGCTGTTGTCAGAATCAAATACGGTCAAGGGGAAATAACTTAATTTAATATAACCTAGAGTAGGATATCAAGATTAATTTCCCTTGCCTTGGAGTAAAATTTAACTTTTGTGAAAACCCAAAATATCTATTAGAGTGGCCTTAAAGAATTGTCGTCTGCTGTGTCAAATTTTAACTTTTAACTAATTTGCATAGACCAAGTTAACATCCACGTCTAGAAATCTTCGTGGATTGATAAGAATAAGAAAACATACATATTAGGAAGTAGGAAAGAGTTAAATAAAAACCAGTAGGGCTTAGACGAAAGATTAGCGCCCCAGTTTCACTTTCCCAAGGGGATTATATTTCCTCTTGCTTCAACGCGTAGTAAATCGTGCTGCTTGCAGAGCGGGCTGGCGGCACTAGTTATTCATTCCATGCCAGACTTCCGTGGGTGATGGTCTCAGCGTCGATTCTGCTTGAATGAATCCATTTATTATGAACATGGCTCGACGAATGTCTTGTCACTAATCCATGGCTCATTGAATATGACACCGCCTTTATCTACTGTTTCTGGCCTTAGCGCCAGAACAATCGTAAGTAAGATCTGACCGAGGCTCGTGATGTTTTGACAGTGAATAGGAGGTGAAAGCATGACAGTTATCCAGTAGGAGTATTGATCACTTGGTGCATAGATCTACCCGGAGTGCTTGCTGAACATTGCAAGATGCTAAATACATAGACTAGATCTAGCTGTGAATTCTAGAATTGCAACTCGTACTAATGTGTGAATCATATAGATCTAGAGTCTAATTGTAATTGAATTGTCTGGGTGAGGCTGGGAGTTGCCAGTCCATCCTTGATCTAGATTATATATAGGCCTATCTAGAGTCTATATAATATTTAACTGTGCCGACGTCACTTCGACGGGCAAGATCTAGACCTGTAACTTTGGATCTAAATATCTGAGATGACCTTATGTCTCCAGAGACTGGACTCTATACTAGTCTAGTATATTGATTGCCATACAATAAGCAGACCAGATTTTAGAGATAGAATTCTATATAGAGTCTAATTAGTATTTAGATAATTAGCAAGAACAGAAGTTAAATGATTTTGTAGGAAACCTAGAGCTAGACTTGTAATGACGTATTTATTGATTATGAAATTGATGCTGCTGATATTTATCATTACTACATATTAGATCTCTAGTCGAAATTGTTAGTAAACTTAACGTAAATAAAATGTGGCCCTGCAGGCCCTGTTGTTGAATTTATCCACTTGTTCCTTAGTAATTGGCATGGGTCTGCAAGTTAAGAATTAAATTCAATATTACTATTAAGAATATGCAGTCGAACAACACCCCCAACACACCATTACGATAACAAGGAAATCCATTCATTACAATTGGAGTGCACACCCTTCCTTGAATCCGTAACACTGGAGAGGGACCCCCTAAAGAACATTTATTATCATAACTTAACAATTAGATAGGGGCACTCTTAAAAAAATTAAGTTAGTAAGGAGATAGACTCTAGCTATTATTGAGAGAAGAAATAATATAATATAGAATCTGGATCTAATAAGATGATCTGGATCTGGAATCTAGATCTAATAAAAGGGACACTATTTCTTAACATATATGGAGAGATTTAGATCTATCTAGATTCTAGTTGGAGATTTGTTAGCTATTTGAGTATGTCATGATGTAACTTTGTAGGATTGTGATTTCAAATCTAGATCTAGATCTAGAGACATGTCGATGATATACATTGTATATTAATATACATTTTTTGCTTGAATTTCATATGATGTTCTGTCAATCCCATTGACCCGACGATCACGGCGAGGGACAACATCCATCAGACATCTATCTACCTGTGACAGAAAACGAGACCTTTGGACTTGGGAATGCGAGCTATGGATTGAGGAACCCACCATCTAAATTCCTTTAAAAAAAAAAAAAGTTAAGTGAACCATCCGAGTGTCGATTTTTGGGGAGGTTGAGGTGTTTTCCTTCCTCATCATTTTACAGGCTTTTTATCTTTTTGCATGTTCAGTTTAGTTTAGCGGGTGGTTGGATGGGATCGTAGTTTAGCTAATCTTCTTTGCCAATCGGGTGCAGAACGTGCATCGTTGGCTATAGATAACTCGGGGGGATTTGCTTTACTATGAATAGTTCTATAGGGATCCGTTTATTCGTATAGATTGTGGCGTTCTTTGCTTCCTCCCTTTCTTTAGGAAGATGTCTCTCCTGTCCTTTTTCTTAATACTATCTTGTAAATAAGTTAGGGCTGTAGGGTCTGTTATCGTTTGTCTTGCTTGTTGTGAGTCTAGTGTACTGTTCAGTGTATTTTTTTTTATTCCTTATAAAGTTTAAACTATTATATTGACATTGCTATGATTTACAATATATGCCTGAGGTATTTCACGTGCTAAAACCACGTTGAATTGTAATCTGGTACTGATAAGTGAGAGAGAGAAATACAATTTTGTTCACGTGCTAATATCACGTTGAATATTGAGAGAAAGATATTTTTTGAGTGCTAACTTAAGACACTGATTCATTGCGTTGAGAGAGAGATATTTTTGACGGTGATAACTTAAGACACTGATTCGTCGCGTTGAGAGCGATAAACGTATATTTTGTTGCAGTGGGATTAACGGACAGACGGCACTGCCTTATCTACATTGTGAGAGAGAGAAATAAAATTTTTGCAGCGGAATTGACACTGCCTGCTATATACAGAGAGAGATAGAACGTTTTTCCAAGCAGTGATAACATAGGACACTGTATTAATATTGAAAGAAAGGTGACTGTTATATATACGTCTTTTGAGTAACAAATTTTAATCGGCATCATGGCCGATTTCACTAAATATATCGAATATGCCAAGGCCCTGGGGATTGCAGAAGAGCAACGCGCCTCATGGTGCCAACAACAAATAAAGAATGACCGAGACCGTGAAGATCGGTTGGAGGAACGCAAAAGAGAAAGAGAAAAAGAAGAAAGAGAGAGAGAAAAGGAACAAAGAGAAAGAGAAAAAGAAGAAAGAGAGAGAGAAAAGGAGGCTGTGGAGAGAGAAAAAAGGGAACATGAAATAACATTAAAGAAATTAGAGCGGGAATCTATTATAGCCCCCACTTCTGCCGGCAACACTTACGCTGGAAAGCCAAAGCTTCCAACTTTCAATGAGAAGGTTGACCGGATCGACGCGTATTTACACCGCTTCGAACTGCACGCAAAATGCGTTGGGTGGCAGCAAACAATGTACAGTTCCTGCCTTTCAAATTTGCTGACAGGTAAGGCCCTCGAGGTCTTTCATAGCCTCAAAGTAGAGGATGCAGATAATTACGACAAGCTTAAGACAGCGCTGCTTAAGCGATTTCAGCATACGGAGGATGGATTCCATCAGAAATTCCGCGGTTGTAAACCAGAGGCGTCTGAGAATTTCTCGACATACATAGATCGACTTAAACATTACATGAATCGTTGGATCGAACTCGCGGGCGTGACCGCAGGGAATTATTCTCAACTTTATGATTTGGTCTTAAAAGACCAAATTTACACCGCATGTCATTCTGATCTGGTTGCCCATCTCAAAGAGAGAGCACCGACATCCTCTGACGAAATCACATCGTGTGCGGAACGTTATGCGTCCGCCCACCCAAATCGTCCGTTGGCAAAGCCTGGGACTACAGTACCATGTTATACCGGCGTTGGCAAAACTGTGCCAACCGGACACGATCGTTCGAGGCCGACTCGTCGTCAGGCCCCAAATCCGCGCTCTCAATCAGAACCGTCGTTTCATAGACCACGGGATTTTCCGTGTCGCACTAATCCATTCCCTCGTGGAGGATACCAGAGCTACTCATTTAACGGGCCTCACCCATCCTATCGTGGCAATTTTCCAGGCCATCAATATAACCGGCCTCAGGGACCACCCCGGCGCGTACATTTTGAAAATAATGATTATGATAAACCGCAGGGTCGACCTTATCGTGGATACGATAGAGAACGTATTATGTGCTATAGGTGTAATAGATTCGGCCACATACAAAAATATTGTACAGTTAAAATGGAGGCGGCAAATGCCTGCGCTGTTCAATCTACACCGTATGAGGATGACGGTCACACTAAATCTTCATGACAATCAAAGGCTGTTCCAGTCATGTCGGCCCTACATGAGCTGGGTGAGTTAACACTTTACCAGGGCCACGTTAACGCGATTCGCGCGTCTGTTCTACGGGACTCCGGATGCACAACTATCGGCGTTCGGGAGTCACTAGTCCGTCCGACACAATTTCTTGATAAAGAGGTAACTTGTATTACTTTTGGCGGATCTATCGAGCGATTCCGTCTCGCGGAAGTTTACATTGACACACCTTTTCTTACAGGTATTGTTATCGCATGTGTACTACCTAATCCGGTTGCTGATTTAATTATAGGGAATATACCTCAAGTGACAAAGTTTCCTATCGGTGACTTGGAAATTTGGACTGAAGATGAGAATGTTGCTTGCGCGACTACACGCCTGCAATCGGGTAGACGACCAGATGGTACATTGCGTAACCCTACGATTGAATTGAACATAACTTCTGGTACCTTCCATGACGAACAACACTCAGACCCCACACTCAAACCGTTGTTCGCTAAAGTTGATCCTACGGCGCCGGATACTTCAAAGTTTCTTATCAAAGATGACTTATTATATCGTAATTTTCGGAACAAGCGAGAGACGATTATGCAACTTGTGGTACCCAGATCTTTCCGCCGCGACATTCTTCGTCTCGCACATGACACTTCCTTAGCGGGTCACCAAGGGAAGGCCAGAACTAAATCTCGAATATTATCGCAATTCTTCTGGCCCAGCATTTACGCGGATGTTAACCGCTTCGTATCAACATGTGACGTATGTCAAAAACGTACTCCTAAGGGAAGAGCAATGCGAGCTCCTCTGCAAGAAATGCCAGCGGTCTCCAGACCATTTGAGCGCGTCGCCGTGGATATAGTTGGTCCTCTGCAGAAATCAGATAGAGGTCATCGGTTCATACTTTCTGTCATTGACTACGCAACCCGTTGGCCAGAGGCCATTCCACTAAAGGACATTTCAGCCGATCATGTGGCTGAAGCCCTTATTACTGTTTTCTCACGCGTTGGATTTCCGGTTGAAATCTTATCGGACAGAGGACCACAATTTACCTCTGAGCTATTTAGGAAAGTCCTGGAATTAGTAGGCATTAAACAAAAATTAACATCTCCCTACCACCCACAATCTAATGGATGCTGTGAAAGATGGAATGCTAGCATGAAAGCTATGCTCGCGCGGGTGTCGGCCGATAAGCCAAGTGATTGGGATCGTCAGCTCCCCGCTATTCTGTTTGCCTACCGAGAACTACCAAATGCATCGACAGGTTTTTCCCCATTTGAATTACTGTATGGTCGCAAACCGCGTGGCCCAATGGCCATACTGCATGATTTATTCGCCGGATCAGACACAGACGAAAACGATACGCGATCCGCGTATCAATACGTTGTCGACCTTCGACAACGAATTCTTAATGCATGTCAACTTGCACAAAAATCTTCAAGTGCGCAGGCGAGCATTTATAAATCATATCGCGATCAAGGTAGCAAATTGCGAACCTTATCCGTCGGAGACCAAACTCTTGTTCTCCTACCGGAGACGAAAAATAAACTCCTGCTTACTTGGAAGGGACCGTTTAAGGTCCTAAAGAGACTTTCCAGAGTTAATTATCTGATAAAAATTCGAGGACAAGACAAAGTGTTCCATATCAATATGCTCAAGGAATACCTTTCCGACGATAATAATCGTCAGACCAATCGCGGTCATGCGATTGCACAGGCCAATGCGGCCTTGGTTGCAATTGATGATGATGACCCTATAAATATAAATACATCAATCCCTCCATTGCAAGCTTCGGAAAATGTAGCTGATGTACATATCAATCCAGATCTGTCTACGTCGCAAAGACAGGATATAACAGATTTGCTTCATGAATTTACTACGGTCTTTACTGATTTACCAGGTTGTACCTCCTTGGTACAGCATGTCATACGATTACAGACGGATATACCCGTTTTTGTTAAACCGTACCCGCGTCCTCTACACGCACAGGATACCATAATAACCGAGGTACGTAACATGCTTCAGCTGGGAGTGATAGAACGATCGACGAGCCCATATTGCTCGCCCATCGTCCTAGTCAAAAAGAAGGATGATACAGTGCGCTTTTGTATTGACTATCGCAGACTCAATGAGGTTACGATATATGATGCTGAACCGATTCCCAACCAGGAGGATCTGTTTGCACAGTTAGCGAGGGCAACGATCTTTTCAAAAATTGACCTCTCCAAGGGCTACTGGCAAATTCCCCTTGAGGAAAATAGCAAGCAATATACCGCTTTTCAGACCCCCTTGGGTCTGATGCAGTGGCGTTACATGCCCTTTGGGTTAGTTACAGCCCCTGCGACTTTCGCGCGCATGATGACAATCTTGCTCCAGCACATGCGTTCTGTTTTGTCGTACTTCGACGACATTTGTATTTTTCAAGCCGATTGGTCGGGCCACCTAGTGGCCCTACGAGAAGTTTTTATCGCTCTTCGTCGAGCTGGCCTTACCGCTAAACCCAGTAAGGTATTTCTAGGATACAATCAAATCAATTTTCTGGGCCATACAATTGCCCATGGCGTTCAGACCCCGGACGACAATAAGATCACTACGATTTTAAAGCTTAAAGCTCCTCAGACAAAGAAACAAGTTCGTAGCTTATTGGGCTTCCTCAATTACTATAGGAAGTTCATTCCGAATTTTTCGTCACTGACGGCTCCGTTGTCGGACCTAACGAGAAAGAATGTTCCTAACAAAGTAACATGGACAACCGAATGTGCGGATGCCCTTCGGACTGTTCAACGATTGTTTTCCACTTCCCCCATTCTCATACTGCCGGATATACACCAGACATTTATTGTCCGCACTGATGCGTCGGACAAGGGAATAGGAGCTGTGTTGCTGCAGGAACGGGAAGATTCATTGCGGCCATGCATGTACGCCAGCCGCAAGCTACTCGATAGGGAATGCCGATACGCAATTATCGAGCGAGAGTGCCTCGCTATTATTTATGCTGTAAACGCATTCTCTCGTTATTTACTCATGTCCGAGTTTATAATTGAAACGGACCATCGTCCGTTGTTGTTCCTGAAATCAAACAGGGCTAAAAATGCTCGTTTAACAAGATGGAGTCTTGCACTCCAAGAGTACCGGTTTGTTATCCGGGCTATCCCTGGCGGTGACAATTCACAAGCTGATGTTTTGTCCCGTTTAATTTAATTTACCTATTAAAGAGTCTGTCTTGTATTGGGGTTGGATGGCGCTTCTCCACCTCATTTCTGGACGGTGGATGGATTCACATTATATTGTTCACTAATTTATGAACAATTTTTACATTCTTTCTTGTGAATATCCTCTTTCCACCAGCGTCATTCCGGACTGTGACCTGAGCTACTGACAAACCTGACGCCCTTGTCTGCGGGTCAATGAGATGGAGTCATGGCAAACCAAGCAACCAGAGCTACTGCTGCCATAGGATGCCACAATACTTTACTTAATAATATATTATTTGTGAATGTGCATACATGTATCAATATATGTGTTGACATAATACTTATGAGTATGGTTCTTCAGTGAGGCGTGACTGTGTGAATATAGTTATACTTTAATTCAAGAGTATACAGTTAAGTAATCATTATTATTATAAATGTTTATGAGAAGTGTGATTGTATGAAATGAGAATATACGTCATAGATAAAATTCTACAGAACGTTGCATAAATAATTGTGTAATTTTTTATTTGTCCATCCACTATGCACGTTCTTAGTTAAATTTTTATCCATCTTAGGGCTTACTTTTCTAATTTGGTACTTAAGCCCCCACCTCAGTATCAGTGTCATTTTCATGACTGTTGAGTTTCTGCGATCCTATCGTGTAAATTTTTCTCAAAATTTCCACTGGGGTGGGGGATGTCAGAATCAAATACGGTCAAGGGGAAATAACTTAATTTAATATAACCTAGAGTAGGATATCAAGATTAATTTCCCTTGCCTTGGAGTAAAATTTAACTTTTGTGAAAACCCAAAATATCTATTAGAGTGGCCTTAAAGAATTGTCGTCTGCTGTGTCAAATTTTAACTTTTAACTAATTTGCATAGACCAAGTTAACATCCACGTCTAGAAATCTTCGTGGATTGATAAGAATAAGAAAACATACATATTAGGAAGTAGGAAAGAGTTAAATAAAAACCAGTAGGGCTTAGACGAAAGATTAGCGCCCCAGTTTCACTTTCCCAAGGGGATTATATTTCCTCTTGCTTCAACGCGTAGTAAATCGTGCTGCTTGCAGAGCGGGCTGGCGGCACTAGTTATTCATTCCATGCCAGACTTCCGTGGGTGATGGTCTCAGCGTCGATTCTGCTTGAATGAATCCATTTATTATGAACATGGCTCGACGAATGTCTTGTCACTAATCCATGGCTCATTGAATATGACACCGCCTTTATCTACTGTTTCTGGCCTTAGCGCCAGAACAATCGTAAGTAAGATCTGACCGAGGCTCGTGATGTTTTGACAGTGAATAGGAGGTGAAAGCATGACAGTTATCCAGTAGGAGTATTGATCACTTGGTGCATAGATCTACCCGGAGTGCTTGCTGAACATTGCAAGATGCTAAATACATAGACTAGATCTAGCTGTGAATTCTAGAATTGCAACTCGTACTAATGTGTGAATCATATAGATCTAGAGTCTAATTGTAATTGAATTGTCTGGGTGAGGCTGGGAGTTGCCAGTCCATCCTTGATCTAGATTATATATAGGCCTATCTAGAGTCTATATAATATTTAACTGTGCCGACGTCACTTCGACGGGCAAGATCTAGACCTGTAACTTTGGATCTAAATATCTGAGATGACCTTATGTCTCCAGAGACTGGACTCTATACTAGTCTAGTATATTGATTGCCATACAATAAGCAGACCAGATTTTAGAGATAGAATTCTATATAGAGTCTAATTAGTATTTAGATAATTAGCAAGAACAGAAGTTAAATGATTTTGTAGGAAACCTAGAGCTAGACTTGTAATGACGTATTTATTGATTATGAAATTGATGCTGCTGATATTTATCATTACTACATATTAGATCTCTAGTCGAAATTGTTAGTAAACTTAACGTAAATAAAATGTGGCCCTGCAGGCCCTGTTGTTGAATTTATCCACTTGTTCCTTAGTAATTGGCATGGGTCTGCAAGTTAAGAATTAAATTCAATATTACTATTAAGAATATGCAGTCGAACAACACCCCCAACACACCATTACGATAACAAGGAAATCCATTCATTACAATTGGAGTGCACACCCTTCCTTGAATCTGTAACAGCTGTCTATAAGGACTGTCCTAGGGATCGGACCCAATTGGAGTCTTTTATATCCCGGAATTGCCAATTACTGAATTCTGCGTTGTCGGCTGTTCTCGAACCGTTTATATCTTTTCATTATCTGACAGGACTTGACGGTTCAGTTTGAGCAGCTGGAATATATTCTGTATTTCACAAGTTAATAAATATCGTAAATATTGAGGGAAAGTAAATAAATAAATAGATAATAAAATAAAACAATTATCATCCATATGCGGCAGGATATGCTCCATTATGAATGACATAGCAGACCTTGTTGTACTGTAGATTTGACCGAGACGTTTCAGTTTCATCATTCGAGAAAGACCTGGTCACCGGATTTCCAGTAAATGGAAGGGACGTTCGGAAAGTAGGCTTACGTGACCTCCATTTTGGACGTTCGGAAAGTAGGCTTACGTGACCTCCATTTTGGACGTTCGGAAAGTAGGCTTACGTGACCTCCATTTTGGACGTTCGGAAAGTAGGCTTACGTGACCTCCATTTTGGACGTTCGGAAAGTAGGCTTACGTGACCTCCATTTTGGACGTTCTTTTTTTGTCTCTCTCCTTCTCCCTTAATTATGCACTTTGCTTGATATTTTTCCCTACTGCGGCTCCGCAGTGTTTGTTCTTTTTTCATTTATCAATTTTGTTGTTGCTGTTATTTTCATAATAATTCTTCTAAACAAGAATACCATCTACAACAAATGAATAATAATTTCACGAACTATGCACAGGGGGGTAATTTTGAAACCGTTTGTTTTTTCCTTCTCTTTTTGTTTGTCAATAAACCATCTCCCAATGTTGGTGATATCATCGCTTATGACATCGATAACGCTGAAGATGATACGTGCAGGGAGTAGCACAGCGTTGTATAGCAGCGGGGCATAAGACATCTGGCAGATCAATTCATCGCTCTTATGACAAACTTGTTCACACTCTGTACCCCGCGCCAGCCACGTCTGCGTGAATGAGGCATGGGACGGGCCGGCCCGCCGTGGAGCGGTTCCAGCATATGTCCCTTTTCCCAGCCATGTAATCAGTTTCGGTAATTACAATAACCTGACCCGAAAGCGATCTGAAGTGGGCGTTTACTTCCGGGCGGAAGTTTGAGAGACTGAAACACCACACAAACATATCGATACTAAACCTTCACTTTTTGGTTCTTTTTCTTGTCTGTGACCATCCGCAAAAGAACCTTGATTATTTATGCCATAAAGACATATCGATACCAAATCACCAGTTTCTACTTTCTTTCTTTCCTGTGACTATCGTAAAATATATGCATGTACAGGGGCGAGGCTTCCTCATAATCAAATAATCAGTGATTACCCTTCGAATATTCATTCTAGAATTACTGTGCTTTCCAGATCGAGCCAAACTCCAAGTCAGCATTCAGTTCTACCTCGCTATTTGCGTTTGTTATAATTACAGTCCAACACCCCTCATCGAAAAGCATCTTTATAGGGACCTACACCTTATGAACTGGTCCATAATCAGTGATTAACAAAGACAAAGAGGTCTTGACTACACCCAGGAGCTTTGTTGAGCATAGCTTGTATTCGTAGAAATAGACTGAATTCTACTGAACTGAATCATGGAATCCTTAAAGATCTTAGAAGTGGTGGCGCACTGACCCGAGTCTGTTTTGCCTCGGCTTTTGGTATGGAATGTGGACTGTGAAGTAAAAAGGGGCCTTGTGCGCTGGCAATACCCAAACAGGCCTGTCTCACAAGTACTGGAGTGCCAAAGCCCGGGGACGCGGTGGTCTAGAGGCAAGGTGCTCGCCTCTCATGCCAAACGTACCATGTTCAAATCTCGGTCGGGTGCAGGCATTTTGGTATTTTGGTATTTTTTTTTTCATATTTTCCTGTCCCTGATCCTGTGGGAGGTAGGATCGAGCACCTAG
>OZ007569.1:24743661-24853661 GCA_963931925.1 Onchidella celtica
CCCCTAGAGTAAACTGCGTAGGAGTTGCAAGAGATGGACATCTTCTGACATAATATTTTGATTACATGAGATCTGATAATTAGGGGAGATCCAGATGTTTTCTTTGGTCATATTCCCGAAGTCTGGAAAAAGCTCCCGGGAGCGCCGGCCTTGGGGGGTCGTCCATAAAATACGTGCACGTTCTCCCCGACCACGTAAGTCAGGGAAAGGGGAGGGGGGGGAGGAGTACCTACAGCGTATGGGTAGAGGAGGGTGGATTTACTGGGGAGAGTGCGTACATTATGCTTTTCGTTCAGGAACTAAGTTGTTAGTTTGTAATGGGCGTGGCCAAACTTGCTTTATATAAGAGCCACATACGACAGACTTCAGGTGTTCGAGAGCCACAAGGTATGAACAGAATTTACATACACATTTTGTTACAAAAATCTATATAAATATTAAGAAATATAAGTATGCAACAATATTTATTCACTCATGTGTGCATTTTTTTAAAAACTGTTAATTTGTACCAGTTCCAGTAATCACCAAGTCTATATAAAATATATACCGAATGTTTTCAAAATCTTGACACATGATTGTTTTAACTTTACTGAACGTATTAAATACGGTAATGAACTGAGGGAACTTCTTAGAAAAACGTGCGAATTTGCATTTTCGTAAAAAAATTAAACTGCCAAAAATTAAATTAAAAAGGTAAAAAAAAATAAATGTTTTTAATGATATTTATTTGGCCACCAATATATTTCAACTAGCCGCATGTGGCTCGTCAGCCGCGGTTTGGCCATCCCTGGTTTATAATATATTTTATACTCATAGTTCTAATGAAAGAGTCAAATACTCGAGCAAAATGTTACTTAAGGTCTTCAAACACCTAAGCCTTCTCATAGACATTCACCATTCTAATGGCCGTACGCTGTTACACGAGGATTTGGGGTGGGAGAGGGGAAGGGGGTGGGGATTGACGCCAAGTGTGCGAAAAACGTACGCGTGTGTGTGTGTGTGTGTGTGTGTGTGTGTGTGTGTGTGTGTGTGTGTGTGTCGAAATCGGCAAAATAGAAGGGCACGTACTTTATAGATGCCCCCTTGCTAAAACTTGCCGGTACAACCTGAAACTCACTTTTTGGTGGAGAAAACACTTATCTTCAGCTCATCTACTGTACCAAACCTATTGATCCAAAGTTACATTGGTGGACACATCGCTGAGATAGGACTGGTAATAGGTGCCATTGTCTTTTCTTCCTACAGTGCTGTCTTTGCGCATGTTTTTACGACAGCAGCATTCTGACCAGAGCGTCAATGTACAAGATCTTCAGACCATGTACTCTCATTATTCTTGAGCAGTAGTTACTAACCTTGGGAAAATGTCTGCCCAATCAGTCGTGGTTTTTCCCGTCGGTGTTCTTGCTGCGCATGACTTTCAAAATTGCGTGTTCGCTAATCAAACTGACTTGGGCGCACATCGTGTCGAGAAGTTACAGAAGTGCACAGATTAATTTAGTGTGACGGTGCTTAAGTGCAGTCAAAGATAATAGATTCAATAAGATGAGACATTCCATTCTTCGCGCCTCTAAAAGAATCGTGCACATAGTTTGAGCCCTTATTCCGGGACGGGGCCCATGGCCCATTGTATAAAAATAATGTTTGATGTAATGATAAATTAATAATGCGGATTTGTTACAGTGCCACTGCGACCGAAGGAAAAAAAATAGCCAGGGAAGTTTTCCTACAGCGATTGAATTGCGAAATAAGTGTCTTCAGTCAAGACCTACAGAAATATCTGAACAGTGAACAAAAGTTAATATTTTCCCCGTGTCGGCTTTGAAAAATGCGGCATTGTTCATGACTTCAGCGCATTCATCGCTAGGTGGCGGTGCGAAATCTGTGCACCTTAAACGGGGGGCTAGCTGTCTCATCTTATTGTGTCTTGTATCTTTGGGTGCAGTTAAAAAATACCAATAGGCATCCGCAGTAACAATTGAGATCGGAAGATCTGAAATAAATTAATTTGTAAAATCATAGGCCAGTAACAGATTTATTCCCCATTTATCCCGGGCACCCAAGTCAATAGTAAATCTATTGTGAGTGGATCTAGCGAAACCGGGCTTAAGGTGAAATTTTTATACCTTTTGAAAAAATCAAAATACAGTATTTCTTAAACGAGTTCAAGCAAAATATTTTAAGTGCATCTAGAAAAATGGCCAACATTTCATTTTATACGCAAATCTCAATTTCCACAGAAGAAGTTTCCCCCTTTGCAGGTGTTTTGTCCAATTTGGTCTCTCACATTAGGCCCGATTTCGCTAGATCCACTAAAAAAATGCTTCCTCGATTAAGAAGCTTACACGGGTTAACATTGATGGTCAGTGAATTTTTTACGAATATTGTTGTTATTTTGGAGGTGGGTGGGGAAGTACCTGGGCTAATTCCTCTAAGTGTTAACCATAGTCAGCTGTATTTTATCAAAGAATGACCCAAATTTTGCCCTCGTATATTATAAAGGTTGATAATAAACATGCCCACCTAATGTAAACTTCCCTAGGGCAAAACGATCACAAACCAAATTTACACAGGAACATCAATGTAAACACTTCTCTTTTACTCTCGCAAGATGTAATAGTAGTGGTGTCTTTGCCTTGAAAGCTCAGTCAAAGTACAAGGGTGGTTTATGAGATTTCGTTTGTTTCGTTGAATCTAATTGTAGTTTTGTGATTACATGTAGCCTTTTTTTTGTTTTGTCTCCTGTTCTTCCTTCGAAATCTTATTTCATCTGCTGCTCGTTTGGAGTAAGCTATTCGAGCTTATCTTTTCAAGTTGCTGTTGCCATTACTGTCGTATGGCTCTGGTCTGTTTTGTTGATGTACAAGCCCCTCCCTCCACCCACTGTTTCTCTGCTTCTGTCTCCTCCTCAAAACCGACCGTGGCACAGACTTAACTCAGTGCTCTAGCAGCGTACGAAGTGTTAATTTACATACTTTCTCAGATGTTTAAGATTCTGAACTGAAAATACCACAGTAGGCCCTACATGATAACCAAAGCACAGGATACCGAGACGGCCCAATTCGCCAAATTCCGTCCGTCGACTTGCGCGCGTATCATCCATGTCAACAATGCAACAATTCGCACCACAAGGAAAAAGACTAGTACCACAGAGCTCTGTGAGTAGTATTCACCGTGTTTATACGCGCACAAGTTGTGGACATAATAAGATAGTGGAAAAAGGAATGGTCGGTCTCGGTATGCTGTGTCTCGGATGATACACACATAACGCTGCCGAAAGAATGAATCAATGTGAGCTTGCATATATATCCCAAGTATTATTAACATGCATTATTGTAGCTCCATAAATCACTACCGTGGAAGATAGATCATATAATGGCTTATAGGAGAACCTGAACGATGCTAGTTAAGATGATAAACGACAATTATGCCTTGAAGCATAATGTTCAGAAAAAGGATAAAAAGAAAAAACACTAAAACATAACTCACTGCTTCTTCTCTAAAAGCCCCTTTTTTCAGGAACCCAAATAACATGGTTTTGCAGATGCAGATAGACATAGGCGTCGGAAGTGCACAGGGGGAGGGGAAGTGGATAATGTGGGGGCGGCTGAAGAACGCCCCGGGGGGGGGGCGAAAAGGGCCCAAATGGTCAATATTCCGAGGGTCCATTGGCCCAGAAAATCCACTCTACAAAGCGCTTTGAGGGCGGAGGGAAATGAAGAACAACTGGTACTTCCGCGTTCTCCATACTGTACCCCCTTTTTTTCCGTAAAAGAAACAAAAAAAGGAACATAAAAAACCGAAATTTAAAAATTTTCCTTAAAAAACAACAACAAAACCCTACGATCTCCCACGCCCACGACAGGATATTCGATACCAAGTTCCTGTAAATCCTGTCAATAATGGATGTCAGCGTAAACCTATGTGTTTTGAACAAGACGAGTGAAAGGGGCCAATGTGCTCATGGTGTCCTGTACAGTGATGTTCATGGGCAGTATTGAGTTAGAAATATACTCGTATCAAGCTCAAAACTGGTGAGGCTTTTGTATGTAAATACCAGAGATATATCATTATTCAAAAATCGAATCATTTCTCTACTTTTAGTGGCTGTGTATGTATAGTATAACTAGAATATGCGATGATCTCACAATCTCAAGAAATGATACTGTTTGGGGGTGGGGGAGGGGGGAGGGGGAATTAAAAATGGTTATCTTGGGAAAAAACGGACTTTTTAACAGAGCCAAGGAAATGACTTTCAGGGCCGAATGGTAAACTATCGTAACTTTTTAAAAATTAGTATATTTGGTAGGCTTCTTGTAGCTCTTGTCAGGCCTGAAAACTAAAGATTAAATAAAGTTTTTAAAATATTGTAACTATAAAGTCTGATAAAGAAAGTTTTTCAGGCTTTGTTTCTTGAGGATTTGTGTATTATATACCAAGAGTGGCCAAACCGCGGCTCTTTGGCCTCCAATATGCGGCTCCTGGAAATGTGTTGGCTGAGCTTGTTTTCATCATAACAGTTAAAAAAAATTGCATACAAAAGTAAATATTGTTGCATACATGTATTTCCTAATAGTCATATCCTAATATCTATACAGTATAAACTTTTTGTAATAAAATGTGTATAACAATAAAAACGCGTGTGTACATTTTGTTCATATTATCTTGTGGCTCTCGAGCAACTGAAATTTATCGTATGTGGCTCTTACATGAAGCAAGTTTGGCCACCCCTGTACCGAGTTATGATATTTTATCACGACGGCCTCGATATTATAGTCCCAGAAATATGTGACAGTTACGTCACTTTATACAGCCAATGCTCAAGAAAAGACAACGAGAATCATGTGTTTTTTTGTTTTTTTCTCTGAATGTAGCAAAATGATAAAATCGTTCTCAGTACAAGCGGCCGCACCCCCTGTAGGTGTTCCGACGGGCCCATAGTTCTTCAAATATTGGAACAGGTTCTACTCCACACACGGCCATAGCAATTGTACTCGTCCATTGAGAAGAAGAAGATGGACCAGTTTCTTTCATTTTACTCCTTTCATCTCAAGGCGAGACACATTCGAGGACCATTCGATGTCTGCTTTTCTTTCCGCGTCTTCGTTCTTTACACCAGTGGATGGCAAGGGTTCTGAACTTATCTTGGTCACGTGTCCTTTTAGGTTCTGGAAACCTTGAACATCAGAACTCACCCACGCATATTTCCACTAGTTGTTGTTTTAGTGCAAGGGCATTTAAATCGTCCCCTTAAAATGACACGTTCTATGTCCACTTTGAACTAAGTTACTCGTTACACCATACTTCAACCGGCCTTCTCCATTGTGTGTCAAAATATCAAGTGAATTCGGTGTGTAATTTGTGGGTATTACTAAATAGAAAAAAAATAAGTTGTACCTCTAAAAGCTATGAGAACCTGAAACTTCAATAATCAATTTCTCAAAATTTGATGGGAGGGAGTTAGAACGTCGTCATTCTAAGGGAACTTAATATCTTCGAGTACATTATTAACAACAGGGAGGCGCTTTATAAATGGGTAAAATTCTTAATGTGAATCATTGTATTTTCATATGGCGATCTTAATTCTTTTTTACTTTATTTCCATTTTCTGAAAAATAAACGACAACAGAGACCATTTGGTGCGTAGAAGGGGTAAACAAATGCACACTTTGATACTTGTTTAAAATGCGTTGCGGCACTTATCAAGCTGTTTCACAGTTCCGGTTTATTTACCTTTTTATCCTAATACTAAAGCCGCATACGTTAAATGTCGAATTTCAAGTTGTACAAGAAGTGGTTTTAGAACATACAAGAACTGAGGTAGCGATATGAATTAAATTGCCTGCCAGATTAAATATCCACATTTGCCCTATAAAGGAACATTCATAAAGTAGGTATGCTAGCTCTAGCCGATTTTTCGACCAATCCCCCAATAGCACTTTTCATACAGCCGGCCTCCGCCCACTTCTCCCTTGTACGAGCATACGGCCATAGCAATGGTGTATATCCCTGTCTAGGCTTTGATGTTTTAAAACGTTCACATTTTGCATGGATATTGGTATTTGTCTGTTTCATTAAAACTATCAAGTTTATATAATCCAGCAACTAAATCTGGAAAAAGATGTATAAATCAAACTTTACTTTTCAATATATCTTCATAATTGCCTAAAAAAAAACACTCTTCCCTCTTGTATGCTTTTCATACGCTGAGGGTAGCTCCCCCCCCCCCTACCCCCACACCCTCCTCCCACCTCTCTGAGCGTACGTACCTTATTGATTGGTGTAACCATAATCCTTCTGGCAGCATCGTTGTATTAAAAGGGACGTCTCAGATAAAGCACTTCCTATGTTTCGGATGACAACAGAGGTAAACTGTGGCCCTCAGGCACACTCTCTATGAGAAATTATGAACTAGCGGTACAATGAAAAATTAAACCCTTAGCAAGTAATAATAATAATAATGGATGGCATTTATATAGCGCCTATCCATTTAAAATGCTCTATGCGCTTTACAGAAACAATATGTCAACCACAGAGCAGAATGGAGAGCCTGCGAAGCTCTCAACACACTACACTGCTTCTTTCTCTCCCCCTGTCTCGCTCACTCTCTCGCTCACTTTCTCTCTCTATCTCTCTCTATCTCAGAGCAAATTGTAACGCAGCCTGTTAGGCGCAGTACACAACTCACAACAGTTCACAACCCACAATAGTTCACAACTCACATCAGTTCACAACACACAACTCAAATAATATTTGAATATTATTAATAACAATATATATTTAATAATGAATAATAAATTTTGTTGTTGCTGGTAGCAGAGGAAAAACAACATCAACAACAATTTTTAAACATTTCCAAAATGAATTCCATGCAACAAAATGGCACAGCTTCAGATAATGAGACTTATAGCAGTCACTGTTGACCTCCAAATTATGTTTCTAAAAAAATTAGTGTAAAAAGTCAGTCCACTACTTTCGTTTCTCATCTGTTTACCTTGAATTCGGAAATGCATTGAACAAGGTGCAACTGAAAATGGTAGTAGCAAATATATTTTTTTACATTGGATTTAAATCTAAAAGAAAGGTTAGCTCATTATTTTCGGTTTTGACATATTTATTATGAATTCTAAACTATAATAAACACACTACTGCTGAAAATGGCAGAATTTTTTTTCAAAACTATACTTCGACAATCCCCCCCAAAAGTTAGTTCACCATTTTCGGTTTTGATGTTGATCTTGAATTCTGAAACACAATAAATACGCCACTACTGAAAGTGGTGATAGCTCATTTTCTTTTTAAAAAAAGTCTCTTCGATTTCCATTTCTCTTTACCCCACTGTTGGTCCACAGGGTATTTTCCAGGTAGTATACCATCACAGTTTAAGAACCACTCTTGTTAGATTCTGATGTCTGTGGATTCCTGCTTTTCCTCGTCCACCCAGAGTTGTTGGAAAAATGACTCAGTAGGAGGTTGTCTGCCTGAGAGTTTTCCTTTTCCCTTCACATTTAAATGGCACCGGAAGTGGCCCTCTCTTTTCGCTTTTTAAAAAATTTTCTTTTAATGATATCGATATTTTCTTGCACTGTTGAGCACATTTCTCTTGAATTCATTTTATTTCTTCATGGGGAATTAAATATCACAAAGAAAGACAGTCAGGCATACCCAATTTGTCTGAAAATTCGAAACAGGAATGAAACGAAACGAAATGTAGCATCGTTTATTTTTCTGAGTTTTGAGTTTGCGTTTGAGTTTGGGCTGAACACGGCACGTCGGCACAGACACGGCCACTTTGCCCCCCTCCCGCTGTTGTTGTTGTTGTGATCTTACTTTGGGCTAACTGCCAGCCCTCAGATTCCTATAAATAAGATCACATAAAGTGAAGTTAAAATTTAAGGGGAAAAGGCCCGTGCTGTAAAGTAGGTCTACATGATATTAATAAATATGATTGTAAATAAATCTGTTAAATCAATTTGTCGTCTTCGGCCCCCCTTCAGAAACGACAAGATGTGGCTTTATCATTAAAGTATAACTTACAATTTTTTTTTTTTTTGATAAAGCCATCCACTTCCCGAAAGAGTGAAATTCTTTTTATTGCAAAATTGTTCATAGGGACACTTGCTGTTAACCGATATTTCGCTGTTTACGTAAATTTTGTAACTGTAAGTTATTGAGTGAAGTTACCCGTAATCTGGCTGAATTTTAGGAGGTTCACTGTTCACCTCGCTTTTTCTTGTTTTAATTTTTCTTATTATGTATTTGTATTTGTATTTGTATACTTCTTTAATCCCATTTGGGAAATTTACCTTTGTGCCATTGCAGCCCAGTTATAACTGGAGCAGGCACGTCGTCGCCACAGTGCAGCGCCGGTCGGCGGTTGTTGTTTTTTGGGGGGGGGGGTGAGGGAGGGAGGGGGAGGGAATGGTAGGGATTCGTTTCTTTTAGAATTTTGCCCGGGCAGCAGCCTTATACGGACTGCTCTTCACGATTTCCAACTGTCAAGGTATCTTTAATGTGCGCAACGTGCACAAGGGCCCTCCGAATTTTTCGTTGTTATCCGAGAAGTCTAGGTGCTCGATCCTATCTACCATAGGATCAGGGACAGGAAAATGTGAGAAAAATCCCAAAATTCCAACATGCCTGCACCGACCGGGATTTGAACCCGGTGCTTTCGGTATGAGAGGCGAACACCTTGCCTCTAGACCACCGTGTTTGTGGTTGTCTCAGCATAGGTTACTTACTTATTCTTACTATAGAACGCGTAAGCATCGGGACTACATGACCAAAACTTATGAAAACTGTGTGGACTACCTCAACTTTTAACGATAAATTACGTGGACACATGCATTGCGGACAAATTCAGTGTTAACCCTACCTCATAAGACAATCAAATGGCCAGTTTCGTTTATGCCTTGACAGCCAGGCCCAAATGAAAACAACTTTCCAGAAATTTATTGGAGTTTCTAAATGAAAGATAGGTTTAAATACTAAATTTGTTTGATGAAGACCTGCAGTTCGAACATCTTTGGTAGGACACAGTAACTTTTTCCTGGCAGTAATAGGGTTAATGTTATTTATTCCACAATGTTTTTCGAGACGCATTTTTCATTAATGAAGTAGAATGGAAAAGCATGATAGCAAATTTCGTTGTGGCTATGCTGCGCTACGTGACCATCATTCTATGAAAGGCACTTTAGCCCAGTTTATATAAATGAGTAGAAAGGTATGATGGATACTGTCCACGGGGGACATGGCACCCGTGAAATTAATAAGGTTCTTGAATTTTAGCAATAAAACGTCCTTGTCGCAGATCTGACATTGGTAACCCTCATTTAGTGTTAATATTTAGATGAGACATTTCAGGTCTTCGTCTTCCCTGTAGTGGGGCCATCCATAAAGTACGTATGCTCGATTTTGACGGTTTTTGACACACCTCCACCCCCCCAGAAAGACACATTCCTTAGGTACGCTTTTAATACGCTGGCATTCTCGCCCCGCCGGCTGTTTTGGCCAGAATGCGCCACCGACTCTTCAAAAATCGGGGCCAAAGGGTAACAAAATGCAACACAACCTTTCTTTCTAATACTAAAAAGAGTATAAAGTCTTGCCAGAATGTCCTATCATTTAACGATGTCCTGTACGAATGGGATATTTATTTGGAAATTCCCGGCCGGAGGTTAAATCGTTTGTCCTCCCAAAAAAACAGCCGACTTCAAAAGGAATTCAGGTCGTTTAGAAACATCACTATTGTCTCCTTTCATTGGCCGCATTTAGTGACATCCCCTGGGGAGCATAGAGGAATGACTTGTATAGAACCATTACTCTCCCCATCTGTCTCCAGGGCACAGTCTGACGGCCTACTCCAGTTCCTTTTTGGTACCAGTAGCTATTCTATTCAGCATCTTCGCAGGTCGCTGTTCCTCTATTTCAGTGGGCAAAAGCGGAACGAGTAGGTTGCAGAATGGGTCTAGAGCTATCGAAAAACAGATCGGGAGAAATGAGAAGCATAATCGGGGGAGAAAAAAAAAAAAACCCACAGAAAATCAAAAAGACGATGCCTTGGGGCAGTTGTGGTGGGTGAATATTCTCCAGGACTCAGTCATATCGTGGGTGTTCCGAAAAGAGGCGGATGTTGATTTTGGCTAAAAATAATTTTAAAAAAGGATTGAGATTGTACGCAGAGCGTAAATCATTTATTCAGTCATTTAAGAAGACAAATGAGGGCAAGAAGGACAATAACCTAGACGAAAAGATAGACAGGGAGACAGACAGATGGGCGGACGGACGAACGATCGGACGGATAGATGGATGGACGAACGGGTGGATGGACAGTAGGACGGATGGATGGGTGGATGGATGAATGGATGGATGGATGGATGGATGGATGGATGGATGGACGGATGGCTGGCTGGAGGAATAGATAGATAGATAGACAGACAGACTAGATGGATTAGATAGACAGACAGATAGACAGACAGATTGATAGATAGCTCACCACCCACCCCACATTTTATTGCCTTATTCCAGCAGGAGCCACATGCAATGAATCAGAACAAAGTGGCCACGGCATTTTTCATAACAAAAAATGACACAGGTGTGATAAATAACCACAACACCAAAGATACCAATATAACACATTTGTTTACACCAGTGTTTCTCAACCTTTCTTTGTCTCATACCCTACCTAATTTTGAACAAAAAAAAAAAAGTGATCGAACATAGGTAGTATACAGCATATACAAACAGATTTAAAAAAAAAATATTTATATAATGATATTCAGTATGTATACATTCAAAAGAAATTCCAATTTAAAAATTCCATTCACCTGTTTCTTACTTCAATGCTTTAATCCAACTTAAACAAGGAAAGTACCAACACGACATAAACAAACAGTTCATTTGGTATTTTGTAATGTGTAAACTTCTTTAATCCCATTTGGGAAATTTTGCCTTAGTGTCATTGCAGCCCAGTTAAAACTGGAGAAGACACGACGTCGCCACAGTGCAGCGCCGGTTGGTCCATACAGTTAAGTTTAAAATACACCAAGAAATTAAGATTTCTATGAAAAATCCCTACACCCCATTCTGAAGACCCACCTCCCACAGGTGGACAGGTGGAGTGTGCACCCCACCTTGAGAAACATTTATTTGCACAGTAACAGTTTTCGTGTCACTTCCTATTCGTAACGCAGTGTAGTCCCCGAGGGAAGTGAAGTGCGTGACTTGCTGCGCAGGTGTGTACCAGATACATTTACAAATTAATGCCAGAAATTCTTGATTTGAAGTACGTTTAATAATAAAACTCGGCGTTTCATACCTGTTTCCACAGTCGGGGGCCACCCAGAAAAGTACTTTCTCTCCGAGATTGAGAGGAAAGGTTACCTCCAGTATACTAAAGTGTACATAGGGGATGGGGGTTCTCGAGAGCCTACGTGCATGGAGGGGGGGGGGAGGGGCGGGGGTGTATGTCAGAGATAGCAAAAAAATCGAGCGTACATACTTGAGGGATGGCCTCCGCGAAAATCCCAATGTGGTTGTTGTTAGAGAACCACAGTATTATCCGAGACACAGAATAGGCCTACAGAGACTGACCATTCCTTCTTTCATTATATGTCCGCAGCTTGCGCGCGTATAAACTCGGTAAGTACTACTCACAGAGCTCTGCGGTCCTAGTCATTTTCGTTCAATAATGAAGGGGTGGGTCCAAATTGTTGCACCTTTGACATGGATGATACGTGCGCAAGTCGACGGACGGAATTTGGCGAATTGAACTGGTAGACTTTTAGGCGTATTGCCGTTCACTTTTAATTCGAAAAAAAAAATTATCTCAAATATAATGATTGGTCTTTCTTTTGTGCACGGTTGTCGCCCCCTGCTTATTTATATATATATATTTTTTTAGGGTATTTTGACTTGGGTGGTTGGGACGTACGGAACTCATTCCAAATACCATGTAGTATCGTATGACTATCGGGGTGCACTGTGCTTTCTCTGGAAACCATTTTCCTTTGAAGTGAGGAAATGAGAAAGTAAAAATGGAAATGATAAAATAGAGAAGATGAAATGATTCCGAGAAAAGCAAATAGTTCCTGCTGATGTCACTTTGATCTAGACTCCAGACGGTATGAAATGGATCAGGGCTCGCCAGTATTGTCGAGCACTTCAAATGCAAGGACACGCTGAGTTTACATTGTTGGATTAAGACCCAAGGCCCTCTGAGTCAAATCCGTTTTTCCTCGGTTATGTAGAATATCGGGTTAAACGGAGCCTCGCTCACCGGTGAGACTGAAACGATTTTGTCTCGCTTGTTGGTTGGAAGGAAATAGTCTTAAGTCGAAAGCGAAACAAAAGAGATTTGACGCAGCGTGCTGTTAGCCGAAATGTTGCCCTGTCCGCCAGCAATAACTTACATCATCGTTTTAGATTTAAACCATGATCATGTACCCAAAAAAGATATTAATCAATAAAGATTCAGGATATTACGAATATCAACAGGTAAGACCCTGTTTCGCGGAAATCGCTTGCTCCACGTCAGTGTAACATTTATGAGACATGGTGATCTTATTTCTTGTTTGATCTATTTCCATTTTCTGATGACAAAAATCTGGAAATCTTTTAGTATGTAGAAGAGATGTAACAAATGCACACCCTAACGCTTGTTTAAAATGCATAATGCACTTATCAAGCTGTTTCACAGTTCCTATTAGTCCTAACCCCTCATCATAATATTAAAGCCGCCAATGTTTAATGCCGAATTTCTCAGTTGTGCAAAAAATGGAGTTGGAACAAACAAGGGAGTGCTAAGGTCTCGCTATTCTGAACTAACGAACAACAGCAATAAAATTATAAATAGTCTACGTCTTCTCATGTGTTTCCATAGTGAATGCTTGTTTGGCGCCGTTTCTTGTCCCCTGAAGGTCTCGTGCAGTTTCCCTCTCCCAAGATTTTATCAAATTTTTAAATTTATTTTTCGAAACGAAGTTCCACTGCGGCGACCTAGGACTAAATTCACCGGGTCAGTTTTACAGCAGTTTAAGATAAGATAAGATAAGATAAGATAAGATAAGATAAGATAAGATAAGATAAGATAAGATAAGAAAAGAATCACTTTATTTTACCATGAGGGAAATTCTCTTTCATAAAGCGTTTAAGAGCACATACTGTATTACATGGTACACATATCTAATACATCATTACATAAACATATATCACAACTCAATAAACTCAGTAACAGGCGTACATGAAGTGGCATGGTAAGGAACCTTGGTGAAATATAACACACACACCTAGCTAAAGTGTCTTATTTCATCCCTTCATTCTTTTCTATAACCCCGAGTTCTATGGACTTTGTCCACCAATGAAATATCCCTGGAATTTCCACCAGCGAACATCTTTAAGCGAGTATGGGCATTCCAATATTCTCGCCCACCCCTACCCCCCCCCCCTTATAGACCAGAGCTCCTTGCTCCCTCAGCTAGAGGAATTCTCATAATCTTTCAAACTCCCGGAAGGAAAGAGAGTATCTGTCTAGATTTGATTTCGTGTTTGTCCTGGCTGTTGCGGGTTTCCCCCACGTACCCAGGGGCTGGATATCAAGAAAGTCTTCATTTTTTTGGGGCGCCCGGAGCTCCCCCTGCCAACCGTGGGGCATCGGGCATTGGGGAAACCTTCATTCAATGGGCCGGGATAAACACGCCCGTCCGGGCCACCACCTCGGTAAACATCGTAGGAGTGGAAGCGTTGATGAAGGCGACAGATATTGTCTTCTTAAACTGGTGTGGATGGGGTTAGGGATATAATTAAGTTTACATTCTGTCTCTGGCCCATTCCCTCAAGTCCACCCATCCCTCCATCCCTCCTTCCCTCCTCCCACAAAACTAGTAATCCCTATTTCCCTTTTCGTATCGTCTTCCACTCCCTCTAGGGCATCACACACTATTATTGGCGCATTGCTGTTTCTCTCTTTTCTCCCATCTCGGACACCGCTAGAATGAGAGCTAGCCGATAAGAATCGACGTTTCCTCAGCTACTGCGTTCGAAGCAAGGGGAGACCTATAAAGTGCGTAGGCTCGGAAGGGAGGGGGCAGTAGGGGGCCAACAGCACTGTGCTGAGGCCCCCGAGAAACAAAAAGATCTCACCGGGAGGTAGCAGTTCCTGCAGCGTATGAAAGGCGCACATGGAAGAATGGGGATTTCCTGGCGAAAGTGCGTACGCTTTTCAGTTATGGTAATAGGTTAAAACATTTAGTTGTATTTACTTTTTTCCCGGCAAACCAGGTTACTAGACTATAAAAATTATGTCTCTAATGAAACAGTGAAATAATTGATGCAAAATGGAATTCAAAGTTTTCGAATATCAAGGCCTTATCATGGACCTCAACACACTAATGGCGTTACAAGGAGAAAATGGGTGTGTGTGTTGAAGCGTCTGAAAAGAGTGGATCTGGCGAGAGAAGGGATAAAATAAACAAAATCGAACGTAGTTACTTTTTAGATGGCCCCCAACTGCTTATTGCTTTAGTTTAGTTTAGTTTTTTTTTCTATGTACGTGAAGAAGGAAGAAGGGTATTGGGTGCAAATCACAGGGTAAAATGTCCCAGGTTGAAATGGGATAATGCTGAGAAATGTCACCGCAAGCAAGATAATACTCGTGTTGATAGTGAAACCAGTACTAAACAAGTGAATGTTAAAAAGGCACGCTGTAAATTTTGTATGAGGGTACTTTTTTGAAGGGCAGAAAAATATTGTAGAAATTAATGACAACAACAACAACAATAACGATAATAATAATAGTAATCAAACACTAATAATAATTATCTTGTAAAGCGCTCAAATCCACCCCCCCCCCAAAAGTGCCCTAAGGCGTTGAATCAAAAGTAGAAACAGATTAAATTAAAATGTACTCATCATGCTCCCACTCACACACATTAACAAACCAGAATCTACTGTCGTCCTCAAACCATCGAGGAGAGTTAAGGAAAGAATGAGCGTAGAGGCAGAAATACCAGCAGTAGTAGTAGTTATAGTAATTGTAATGGCAGAGCTTGTAGCAATAGGTTTTTGTTAGGCCTCGTATGTCCACTGCAAGATGTAGTCCTCCGTCAATGGTCTCTTTCCAACTTGTCCATGCTTTTCCGCCCATTTGTACATCATCTGTAAGCTCTCCGTCATCTCCCGGGGCCGCTCTCTTGTTCCTTTTCCCTCTCTAGGCCTCTATTCCGTGCAACATTAGAAGTAAGAGTTATTGCATAAGTCATAGAATTTACTAGAAGTAAGCAGAAGCTTGGGTGGGGGGGGGGGGCAGAGCACGAAGATAATAATTCAGAGAAAATATGAGGCGAATTAAGGTTGTAATGCCTAGTTAGTGCTCAGAAAATTTTATAGAGACAGAGTGGCTGAACGGTTTAAGCGATCTGTTTTCTTCTTGGCAAGGCGACGGGTGCCGTAGCAGAGGTCGCGGGTTCTAATCCCATCTTGATCATTTCTCTTTCTTCCTTCTTTCACCCCGCTTTGCTTTTCTGAGCACTAACTAGGCATTACAATCTTTATTCGCCTCACATTTTCTCTGAATTATAAGTCATAGAATGCAGTGTATAAAAAAAAGCGATGTTTTTGTGGCGTCCGAAGGGGAGTGAAAGAGTACGGGAAAACTGGACATTTCATTAAGACCATGGCTAGCTCAGAAGACACGGAAGTTGTCATGTCTTAGAACTTCATCAGAGCAAAATAATGCAGATAAAGCAAAAAAGGAACACATTTAACAAAGGGGTGGACATACTGAATTTGATCAGAAACGTGTATATTTTTAATTAATAAAATAATTTATTAATAATAAGAAAAGATGAGAGTTTGACTTTGAGTTTGGCGACAGCAGGTCGACACTATAACGGTCACGTTGTGCTAGGAAAAAGCAAGATGACAGACAGAATACCAAAACGATAGGACATAGGGAGACATTACCAGAGGCGCCCAACCACCCGCTCACAGAAAGATGAGAAATTATAGAAGGTTTATTAAAATGAAAACAGAAACTGATAAATTATGAGTAAAAGTAAAAATGAATGAACAGAAAAATTAAAAATAGAACTATTATAGTGGTGATCTGATCGGTTGGGGGAGTTCGAAAAACCTGGGGAAAATGAAACAATATTTGAAGAAAAAAAAAGACAAATTTAATATTTTGTGCATATAGAGTCACTCTGTATTTTCTGAGCTTGTAGTATGAGATGTCCATGGAGTCTATGAGAACCTAGAGTACCGTTGAGGCTGAAAATATCTTTTGCTAGTTCGAGCGCGTCAAAATAGTCTCGAGTCATCTGGTGGAATGAAAGACCTCGTGCACTGAGACAAAATAGACTTGACTCCATGCGTCATCACTTTAATAATTAATTTGCCAGTAATGTTTTACAGCGATACAGAAGATCGTTTTTGCCCTCCGATATTCGCCTCAGCCAGACATTACAGCTAGATGTGTGCCATATTTCACTAAGATTCCGTGCTATGTTACTTCATGTAATAAGCCTGTTATTGAATTATGATATATGTTTATGTAAAGATGAGTTAGATGTGTGTACCATGTGTGTGCTCTTAAATGCTTGGTGAACGTGAATTTTCCTCATGGAAATAAAATGATTCTTATCCTATCTGATCTTGTCCTTGTGTCAACAACGATTGTGATTGTCCTTGTAGTTGTTTTGAGGTCTCTTCGGATGATCTCTGCCTTCAGCATTTGCACATCTCTTTTTCTTGGTTTTTTTTTTTTTTGTGGCTGTTGTAGTTGTTGCTGTTGTATTTGTTGCTGTTGTATTTGTATTTTGTATACTTGTTTGATCCAATGGGGCTTGGGGTAGGGGGGAGGGGAATCATTTGCCTGGGCAGCGGCCTTGTTAGGCCTGGACTTCTCGACTTCCAACTGCCAAGGTATCTTTAACGTGTGCAACGTGCACACGCCCCCCCCCCGCATTTTTCGTCCTTATCCGAGAAGACTAGGTGCTCGATCCTACCTATCAGAGGATCAGGGACAGGAAGAAAATATTACTTGTTGTTGAAGTAAAGGATTTGTTAAATCTCAATCACCGCCTCCTCTTCTCCCACCGTGTTTTTGTGAATGTGAATGAGCCAACAGTAAAATTCAACAAAGCAGGAACAAGCACAACTTCAAACAAAAACAACCAAAAATGACATTTACGAACAGTTGACATGAGGCTTGTCGTGATTATTCCCTTCAAAGGCTCACGCGTCACCGTACGGTAAAATGGAGGTTCCTATTGCCCTGTGGCGAGGTTCTATTTGGGGCAGTTTGTAAGCCAAAACTAGCTAATTATGGAGGTAGGGTTTCCAGTTCATCATAGCGTGGGAGTGACGTGGATCGTCAAAGCGAAGGAGGTTAACCTGTTTTGTAATGTAAACAAAAACACATGTTTATATGTCGGTTAGTTTGTTCTTTAAAGTTCAGGGCCGGATTATGATTTTGTAGGCCTCTGAGCTACGGATACCGTGAGGCCTCAGTAATTATTACGTGTAATAAAACCACGAATTTGGATTTCTTGAAATCAGTTTGTTCATCTTCTATAACAATAAGCCAACATATTTTAAGGAGAGCGACTTGCAATAAAAATTAAAATAAGGTTTTGATATTTACGATTTCACTTAATCTCTGGAGGCCCTCAGCTGGCGGAGGTTCCTGGGCTGCAGTCCATATGCCCATGCCTTAATCCGGCACTGGGCCACTGGTAATATTCCTTTCCAACCATCCCCCGACAGATTTTTATGATATCTGTCAACTCGTTCTGTAATATTCCTATCCCACCACCCGCCCCCCCCCCGACAGATTTTTATGACATCTGTCAATTCGTTCTGTAATATTCCTATCTCAACATCACCCCGACAGATTTTTATGATATCTGTCAACTCCTTCCGTAATACATGTATTCCAATCCCAGCATCGACTGCCAAATCTTTATGATATCTGTCAACTCGTTCTGTAATATTCCTATCCCACCATCCCCTGACAGATCTTTATGATATCTGTCAACTCTTTCTGTAATATTCCTATCCCACCATCCCCTGACAGATCTTTATGATGTCTGTCAACTCGTTCTGTAATATTCCTATCCCACCATCCCCTGACAGATCTTTATGATATCTGTCAACTCGTTCTGTAATATTCTTATCCCACCATCCCCCGGCAGATTTTTATAATGTCTGTCAACTCCTTCTGTAATATTCCAATCCCAGCATCGTCTGCCAGATCTTTATGATATCTGTCAACTCGTTCTGTAATATTCCAATCCCAGCATCGCCTGCCAGATCTTTATGATATCTGTCAACTCGTTCTGTAATATTCCAATCCCAGCATCGCCTGCCAGATCTTTATGATATCTGTCAACCCCTTCCGTAATACATGTATTCCAATCCCAGCATCGACTGCCAGATCTTTATGATATCTGTCAACTCGTTCTGTAATATTCCAATCCCAGCATCGACTGCCAGATCTTTATGATGTCTGTCAACTCTTTCTGTAATATTCCAATCTCAGCATCGTCTGCCAGATCTTTATGATATCTGTCAACTCCTTCTGTAATATTCCAATATCAGCATCGTCTGCCAGATCTTTATGATATCTGTCAACTCCTTCTGTAATATTCCAATCCCAGCATCGTCTGCCAGATCTTTATCATATCTGTCAACGCCTTCTGTAATATTCCAATCCCAGCCTCGTCTGCCAGATCTTTATGATATCTGTCAACTCCTTCTGTAATATTCCTATTCCAACATCCATCGTATCGTTGCGGGTGGTTGGTGGAGCTTGTGGTAGAATCTCCTTCTGTCCTATCATTCTGTTATATATTCTGTCTACCGTCTTGCTTCTTTCTAGCACAATGTGGCCGTTATTGTGTCAACGTGCTTTCACCATACTCAAACTCAAACTGAAATCCCTGTTTTCTTATGATTAAGAAACAGCCAAACTGGAACTCTCTGGACAGTCAGACCACAAGGGATCTAGATCTTCAGACCTCCATCAACCAAGATGTATAGTGTTTTAGCCCTTGACTTTCTTAAGAGGTAATTGCAGTGTCGAGGATATCGTCCACACATCAGAGAAAGATAATGGATGGATGGATTATTTGCCAGTTTGTTGCATGCGATATTTTGCCGATTTTGAGGTTTTTTTCATGTTAGTTCTCTCATTCCTAATTTTATTATGTACTAGCTGAGTTGCCCGGCCCTGCCCGGGATAAATCGATTTATTAGTTTCAGTTCTGGGTGATTATTACGGACCTTCTTCATTTTGCCTGTTCCTTTAGCTTTATTTTATTTTTGTTTGTTTGTTTTTAGATAAGTTTTACTGCTCTACTTTTGTTTGTTAGTGAACACATCGCAGGAAGTGATAACGTCATGTGTAGGCGGAAGTGGGCTATTATTAGAAACATACGCCAATATCTTATTGATCGTAAAATTCGGATCAAACGCTCTCGTGAATTTAGTCTTTAATTATAACCGCATTTACCGATTAACTCAGAAATAACAAAAGGTTTTGTTTGTGTATAGCGATAGGAACAATGTTCGCTACCCCATAATTCTTTGTGCCAAATTTCAGGTCGGTACGTTGTGTAGTTTCCGAGTCCATAGGACTATTAGGGGTTTTGTTGTAGCTTTATTATATAGATAAGTGTTATTCCAATCGGTTAAAAACTTTTCGAGATGTTATGTGTTTGTGACGTAACGTTTTATGCGTTTTAGCCCCTTTGGAGACCAAACTTCGACCCTCATTTTCTCGGAAAAAGGCAAAGATGCGCATATAGCAATAACATGGCAAATACCCTATGATATATCGGCCTTCAAGTTGTTGATGCTAAAGACATTTTATAAATAAAATAATTTTATTCGTGATCTACGCAAAGGCGAGGTGATTCCGTCAAGTGAAATGCACTGCAGTGTTCATATCATCAAGATCGATCCCAGAAAAAAGGAAACTGCCTGACTTACGGAGATTTGATGTACATTTTTTACCATAAATCTTTCCCCATTCCTCCTATTTTTTTTTCACCATGGAAAATTTTGATCGTATATATGGTTTTTATCACCCGTGGTCCTCGCGTCCTTCGTATTCTGCCGTGTGTTACGGTAAAATACCCTAAATGCCTAGATCAAAATCTTAGTTTACAACATTTTGTCTTTCGGTCAGTTTCATTCTTTGCTCAGTTTCCATTTTCTGATGGTCGGAAAGAACTGCTTCTTAAAAAAACAACAACTGTATAAACCATCTTAATGGACAAACAAGTAAGCATTCCTGAAACTGCTTGAAAGTTAAACATAAGATATCAAAGTACATGTATTTGCATGTTTGTGATGAACGGCATCGGTCAACCTGTTGAATGGGTTTGAGCTGTAAAATGATGTTAAAAGGTGAATTCGAACCAGAATGACTCATACTGTATTTTTCCGTAAGCAGCAGTAGAGCCTGCTGTTTCAATGGCAGGTTTCCCCCCTTGAGTTGCGACCTTTCTAACCGTGTGTGTTGCCTACGATATCATTCAATAGATTTAGGTTTAGTGAGAGGTCATCCACATTTTATTGTTCAGGGGTCCCCAAAATATGTTTTGTTGTAATCTGCGTGCAAACTCCGGTCCGTGTCAGTTTGTGTGTTTATTTCAAAGGTTTTGCTGCTAAAACCTGTCGACACCCGCTCTACTCAAGCCATCTCAAAACCCGTAAGTACGATAACAAAACTATGAATTTGCCCCATAAATCCTAAGAGCAGCTGTATTGAAGTTCTTAGATCTAAATCGTGCCTAAATCACAAGAAGCTGAAACTGGGATAGTGAGCCAAAAGTGTTCTTCGTGTTCCTTTAGACTCTGAAAACGTCTAGTTTTTTCAAGACGCGTGCCTCACCCTAATAATGATGGTGGCTCTCACAGAAGACAATATATTCCCTGGTCTTTATACATATTATATGTGTCTTATTGAGAAGACAGATTGTTTGGAGTCTAGGTGGACTTAAGCGTGCTGTGGAACTTTATGTACAAGTTTACAGCTTATTTTGGAATCTAGGTGGGTCTAGGTATTGTATAGAACCAACCCTTTCAACCGAAGCTACCTTATAAAGGCCTACCCGAGCAAACTGACTCTTTTTGCAATTTTTTTGTACAAAGCCCAGTCACGTCTAGAACTAGGTCACTTTAACAATGGCTCTTGGATTAGATGCAAATTACTAATATAAGTTGTTAGACCACAATTCCTTGCAGAACACTCATGTGTGAATAAGTTGATTTTCAACCTGCAGTGCGTAAACGGAGAAGGAGAACAAAATTTCCGATCATAATTATTTTCCGATTTTTTGCTCCACAAAAATGTATCTTTTCTTTCGCTGCGCCGTACTTCGCAACTAAAAAATAAATTGTAAAAGACTGAAGTTTGTCCACAATGGATGGGTCCACGTTATTATGGTCAAAACTTGAGGCGGTACACACGGTTTTATGATTTTTGGTTATATAGACACGACGTTTTAGATACTTACACGTTCACCCTCTAGCTCCATTATAGTATGATACTGTTATGTATACCTATGGGTCTACTCACAGACATCAGGTATATTCAGTAATGACAGGTTCTGAAAATATTGCTTTTCCAACGATTGTACGCCCTCCTTTCAATTGGGGAATAAAGAGGCAGATCCTGATTCTGACATGAATCGTGACATAAATATCAGGGTTTTGTTTAAGCGTTTCAAGGGATACGTTGGTCAAGAGGCAAGGTGCTCGCCTTTCATGCCAAAGGTACCGGGTTCAATTCCCGGTCAGCGCAGGCATGTTGGAATTGGGGGTAAAAATTCCTGTCCCTGATCCTATCGTAGGCGAACACCTAGTCTTCTCGGATAAGGACGAAAAACACGGAGGGTCCGTGTAAACGTTGCGCACATTAAAGATACCTTGGCAGCTGAAAATCGAGAAAAGCAGGCCTAAAAAAAAAAGGCCGGTTGTCCGGGCAAAATTTAAAAAAAAAAAAATCCCTACCACAAAAACAAGAACAAAAAAATGAGGTGTATTTGAGAATAATAATAATAATAATAATGTATAGCATTTATATAGCTCATATCCATTTAAAATGCTCTATGCGCTTTACAGAAACAACATGTCAACCACAGAGCAGAATGGAGCTGCCTGCGAAGCGCTCAACATACTGCACTGCTTCTTTCTCTCTCCCTGTCTCGCTCACTCTCTCTCTCTCTATCTCAGAGCAAATTGTAACGCAGCCTGTTAGGCGCAGTTCACAACTCACAACAGTTCACAACTCACATCAGTTCACAACTCACAACTCAAATAATATTTGAATATTTATTAATAACAATATATATTTAATAATGAATAATAAATTCTGCCGGGGCCCCCCGGGGGGGGGGGGGATGATATGGATACATTTTAATCTATTAATTTCAATTTTCAGAAGAGCAGCGAACCTCCTAAAATAAAGACCTAAAACAATAAACGTCTCAAGTTGTTCATCAAGAAAACTGTCTCTCACAGTCTTTTCATTCTTTAACCATTCCACCTCTCCCAGATGCCCTCAAGAGCCACAAATCCTAGCAGATTTCGTGAAAGCCACCTGTGTTTCAATGTCCTCATCTTTTGTTGTCAGAGGTGGTCAGGTGTAAGCAATGACTCGAGATGACCATCAGCCATAAAGTACAGTGGATTATTTTTTTATGGTTGATTACCTCTCCCTTGTCATCTAGAATGTGATGTGACCTGTCATGTCCAGAGGGCAGAGCGGTTGACCGCTGTCAGCAGTGGTTGAAACTAAGGCCACTGTGCCCACTACCGCCTCCTTGCTTTAGCCAGGCCGCACACGGGTTGTTCCTCGTTCATAGTTTAAAGTTCATCTGTATGTGGGTGCGCGGGAGTGCGAGCGTGTGTGCATGTTTTGTCTCTTTTGTTCTTGATTATTAAAAAAAATTGATTAGTTGCCCTAATGTAATCATTCTATAGTTGAATCCAGCCTTGGACATTTGCACCGTCACACTTTCATGTAATTTATGAAAAGTACGGAAAGAGATAATGTGGAAGAATTAATGAGCTGGCAGTGATGTGAATTGAAACATAGTGTACCCCTCCCTTTTTTCAGGGGGGGGGGGGCGCGCTTTGTAATCTATACTTTGCGAAAGAATAATGATTTATTTCAGCTGATCAAATTACAAACAAGGGGGAAAAAAGCATCACGCCGCTCCTGGTTTGTCCTTGACAAATGTAGCAGTCAAACATGGGCAGATGAAAGCATTTCATAGAAAAACGAAAGTATACACGTTAATGGAGTTCCACTTGGAAAGATAAAAATTGGCATAGTGGTGGATAAAAAGTACAACTGCCAAGCTTTGGCAAGACACATTAATAAAATACAAAACAAAAACAGAAACCACTTACTCTCCTTGGAATCTGACAGAGCGGCTTATGGTACAGGACTGACTGCAACTCTTCTGGAAGTGCGAGAGATTACTGAGATAACGAAAGGTATTGAATCACTTCTAGTTCGCTTAATCGCAAACGACGCCACCTCTTAACCGGAATGGATACGGTACGGCTAGTTCAGCGGAAGACCTTCTGTATACTGGAGAAGTGAAGACATTGACCAGTGCAGGGACTCAGTGGTATTTATGTGTCATAAAGCCTTGTTGGAATGTGACAGTAAAGAAAGCTGCAGGTCTCGTGGACTAGAGCTTGTAGATAAATCATATTTTATAACAAGCTTCCCGATTCTGTGATGAAGTGTTAATGGCGTCTCCTAGACTTTTCACTTTTGAATTTGTGGTGCATTTGTTTCGTATATCGTTACCATAGTAATACAGTTGACAAGAACTTTTCTCTATTTGTATTGGGATTATTTGAGCCTGTATATCAAACAACTCTTATGTTTTATAACAAGGCTTTCAATTCTTTAGTGAAGTGTTATTTCCATTTTTATTTGGATTTGTGGTGCTTGGGAGCTGTGTAACTATCAGGTAGACTACTTTTTTCATCGTGTTCTGAGCTTACATCACGGTCCTGTATATAAATCATATTTTGTAGCAGCCTCTTAGACACCATGGCGACGCCCTAGTGCTACCTTTTCTTTTTATATTGTTTTGCCGTTTTACAAATAATCGTACCCAAGCACATACTTTTTCTCACTTTTACTAAACTCACTCGAGCTAGTGTATTATAACATAAATCATATTTTAAAGCAACCTTTTCAACTCTGTGAAGTATTGACGTTGCCCTTTCTTCTTTCATATGAATTTGTGATGCATTTGCTTTACAAATTTTTACTTTGACAGTTGTCATGTACTTTTCTTACACTGTACTGAGCTTACAATCACGAGTCTGTATGTAAATCATCATTTTATAGCACGCTCTTTGATTTGGTGATGATGTGTTAGTATTTCTTTTTCTTTTCATATCTGAATTTGTGGTGCAGTTTTACATATTAAGATAAGATAAGATATAAGATAATATAAGATAAGATAAGATAAGATAAGATATGACTTTATTATCCTGTTTCCAGGAAATTTGTTGTCACAGCATTCAGTAACAGGACAACAGCAAATACAATATTTAAGACCTACAAGCCTTTAACGTACACCACACACACGCACATTGCTCACACAACATTACCAACAAGTAAGAACATTGCTCACACACACACACACACACACACACACACAAACACACACTCTGTAAGCACAATCCATTAAGAACAACTAACAATAGCATACCACATCAGGAAACACTGCTACTTCGAATTGCGGATGCCAAAAAAGATCGTCTATAGCGCTCTCTGTTTGTTTTTAAATACAGTATTCGTCCACTTCTTTGCGATCGGACTATCTGATGGAACAGGGGGTGGGAGCAATCATTTAGAACTGATTTTAGTTTCTGTTTGCACGAATGCACAAATAACTCATCAAAGTTCACGTATTCACTATTATCGCAGCTACCTAGTTTTCCTATACTTTTTTCACTTTGTAGCGGGCTCAAATTCACACCAGCAACTTACGATGCCGTTTTTCGTCCGGTATTTGCGATGCTGTTGAATGTGCATTTTTTGCCTTTTTGAGAAAATGAGGACTGAGCTTTGGTCTGCAAAAGCTCTAAAACGTATAAAACGTTACGTCACATACACATTATCTCGAAACGTTTTTAACCGATTGGATTGACACTTATACATAATAACACTAGGAGAGAGAACCGCTTTCATGACAAAGCATCAAAATCGGCAAAATGTGGCATACAACAATTTGGCAAATATCCCTTGAGATCTTCATTGTCTTCGTGACCAGCAATGTTAGATCTTATTTTTACTCATGCTCGGGAAAAAGTTTGTATACTGTTCTTCTGTCGCTGTGTCATTGCGAATTTAAAACGGATGAAACCTGGTGACATATTCAATTTGATAAATATTCTTGGAGAGTTAATTGTGAGAAACTCCCATGTGTGTTTTAAAGTGCAATTTTGGAAGTTTTATTTGATTCAGTTAGAGTTGTTGTCTAAAGTTATGTATTTCATTGGGGATAAGATGCCCGACAAAAGAGGTGTATATTAAAGTGTGCATAATTTTAGTCGTTTATGTGCAGAATAGTGCTCCAGATCTTCATGGACAAATAAATAGGCATTCCTAAAACTGCTTGAAAGTTAAACATAAGATATGAAAGTATTTGCATGTTTGTCCTGAATGGCATCGGTTGACCGCCAATAAACTGACTGTAACAGATTATTCAACTAGATTTATCACCATTCCCTTTCCCTATTTCCTTTTCCATTTTCCCCCGCAGGAAAAATTCACCTACTATCATGCTATCATGAGAGGTAATGTGGAAACAAAAAGGTCCATTGTAAGCGATAAAGTATGTAGCACTCGAGTGTAAAAGTCACAGCCCTGTCGGTCCTACCCTTCGTGACATTAAAGTATCTCATATTCGTACACTATTTATCGTTTCCATCACTGTTATAAGGGAGATGTGCAGCTATAATAGTATAATATGTACAATTATGTGTTCTCCCACGTATGTTAATGACACTTTTTACGCCCGTTCAAACGCTATGCTCTTTGATCTTTATTTCCAGCCGGTTGCTCATCTTTACTGGCTACATTATGAACAATTACAAGTTTTATCCAAATAACTGTGATAACACTATACCGTTGTCACACAAATACAATAATCACTCAGCCAGATAAAGCAAAGATCAAATAACTAAACATGTAAAGAATGCCCTGCATCCAACCTGGCATAAAGGCCCGCAGCGCACTGTTCTGACTCGGTGCGAGAGTTCGCTCTTTCCGCCCGCTGACTGAAGTCAGTTGGAGCGCGAGAACTAGCAAGACAAACTCGTTTTAGTCCTCCAGTTTGCAAGGTCAGGTCCGAGACACAGAATCAGGTTTTGAGTTCATAATTCACAGCTCGCACTAAAACCGAGGCATAACAAAGACTAGATTCACTGCACTAGTAATCTAACTTATAAAATGGAATGGGACTTGTCAAAAGCATTATTTTTTTATTTTTAATAAAAAGAAAATAAGCTGCCTTGACATATCCTGGCCTGCGATGAAACGATTTATTATAGTACAGAATTTTAACTAATCTAGCTTAATCCATGCACCCATGTCAACGTGGTGTTTAAATAAAGTAATGATCTAGTTTGAAATATCTATGATCAAGCGACTTTACAGTGCAGTATCTTTATGCCAGGGTAACAAATGAGGCCACGAG
This sequence comes from Onchidella celtica, assembly GCA_963931925.1. NCBI lineage: Eukaryota > Metazoa > Mollusca > Gastropoda > Systellommatophora > Onchidiidae > Onchidella > Onchidella celtica. The sequence goes on from OZ007569.1 coordinate 24,770,400, forward strand.
GAACATTGTTTTAATAAAAAATGTAAAAAAATCTCTCTTGAAATGTCTTACGATGGTACGACTATTAATTAACTATTAAAAAATAGAATCCAAATGCTAAAATAGCAAGCGAAACTGTGAAAAACGGGTTTGATAAGGAGAAAATTAATTGCCTTGAAATTAAGATGAAACGAGAATATTGTATAGAATCTTTATGCTAACATAACAAATGAAACCTTAAGACATGTATTGCAAAAAGAAAATAAACTGCCCTGAAATATGTTACGATTAAACGACCGCTTTGTATAGAATCTTCTTAATAACCTAACAAAACTTTAAAAACGCTCTACTTCAACAAAAAAAATTAGTAATTTTCTTAAAATACCCTATGATAAAACGTGGTGTGTGCAGGCTATACGTTACTATCTTAGACTTACAAGAAAAGCATGCCATAATCTTGACGACAGCTTTCCCAGTCAGAAATTTCTGACACACGCTTTCTGTCAATAGTGACGGACGTGACACGGGCCGTGCACCGTAAGGTTTGATCAAGATTTCTTTTCATGTCGCCATACTTAGTACATTGATTCTTAACTTGCGCTGGTTTGTTAACTTTTCTTCACGACTGGCGTTTTGATTGTTTGAGCCTAATGAACTCAGGCAACCAAATCGAATAATCCCGAATGTTTGGCCGTGACCCGCCAAATTTCCTGCAGTTCATGCATATAGGTAGGGCCATCCTTAAACTGAGCCAGATAAGGCGGCGTGTACAGACGGTAATGCTCTGTTCGAATAATTATTTTTCTTCAGTGTTAAGGCCTGTCTCCATGGTCCGTATTTTTCATGCTTTTTACGCACGCATCACGGACTGAAACTGCCAATGATGAAGACGCCATTCATTTAAAAAAAACAAACAACGCATCCTACTATGAACGCTCACTGCCAGCATTTCCATAGTTTTACTAGCACCAATGCGCCTTATGGAAAGGAACAGTACGGACGACATCTGTACGATTAGAAAAAAAAAATCAGGCGTAATACACAATGTGTTACGTCCGTATAATAATATGAATCACAGGTGCTTTTAAGATGCTGTTTTAGGCCAGACGCACACATGCAGCATCCTGTCGTGTTGCAGGGGCGTATCTTAATTTCATGTTGCCGTGTTGACTCTGTAGTGTGCCCGTGTCTCTCTTGTACATCTCCGTTCAGTCGCCTGGGTTAGTAGAAAATAAAATAAATAAACGAGACGTCACTGGAACGTGACAAAGTTGCCTGTGCACACCTAGCATACTATGGGGAAGATTTTAAGTTTCGTTAAAATAGCATAAAGAAATAAGGAACAAGGATATGGATTGGGAAGACAGACCCTGCAGACAGACAGACAGACAGACAGACAGACAGGCAGGCAGACAAACAGGCAGACAGACAGACAGACAGACAGTTGTGGGGCACAGAGGCAGCGAGACAGATAGACAGACAGACAACTTTTATACTCATTTACAAATCATTATCCAGATCTATACAATACAAGTTTTTTAGAATTTTACCAGTGTGTTAAAATTATATGAATGTATTTACTTCTATGTTAAACTTAAAAACTCTGAATACGAAACATAAATAAAGAACGTGTGCCCAAATAGACCGTGAAGGGCTCAAAGTGGCCGGTATCGTGCCGACACGCCGTAAAGGCCAAACTTAAACTCAAACTCAAACATCGACAATAAGGGAATGCAGAGGAAGCGCAAAATGAAAATGATGACATCAACTTGCGTATACAAAATACAGCACAAGGTGAGAATGTGTGGAGGAAAGATCGGGCAAGGATTCGAAGAGACGGGGAAAGAGAAAGGTATTTTTATTATACAAGAAAACACTGAGCATAAGAGGCGTGGCTGCGGTGAAATGAGGCGTGGTCGCGCCTGTGGACTGAAGTAAATCAAAGCTGGTGTAGACCGCTAATCACCCCCGTCAGGTGTAATCATAATTATTTATGTCACAGCTGCAAATCAAAGCGCATAGAAGCAAGTACTCTTAAAGGGGACACAGACAATAGTAGTTATAGAACGCGTGGACGGACACGTTGGTCCAGGGGCAATACCCAAACGATACCAATTGTCCAATGTTCCATATTTTAGACAATTTTTAATTTCTCAACGAATTAAATGAATAGTTTTTGATAATACATAATCTTTCCTTCTTCCTTTCTTTCTCTTTTTTCTAATTTATTTTAAATAAATTTTGTGGCTGTCAAAATTCATGGACACGGGACTTTATGTTTGAGCTCTAAAGGGTGCTCTGAGACAGCCACAAAATCTAAAAGTACATTTATGTTGTTTTCACCTGAATTCCTTTAGAAATATGCAGTTTGGATGAACAAATGAACTTGTGGGCACATAGTCATTTATACCCCGTGAGAACAATATTCCAATTTGAGTCTTACCTTTTCCATCCTGCTTTTTATATTGTAACAATCATGGCTTTCCCCGTCCGTACTGTCAAACAAAATAATGTTTGAAAAGTTTCTACCTGCCTTGAATGGGTTTGAATTTGAGTTGGAGTTTTGGTTTTGCTGCGCAGCGGAACGATAACCGCCACAGTTGCCCATTTCGCGGTCTATGTGGGTACTTTATTTATCTTTGGTATTCAGAGTTCATCTATCCAGTTTCACAAAAAAAAACTGTGTCAGGGTTGGCTAGTTCAAGATAAACTACCACAATTATGTGTCCATGCTTTCTCGGAAAAATTGAAAGAGCAATGGCTGGAAAGTCTTCGGTGAAGAGTGCGGCTTTTGATTCATTTTCTTTATCATAGTCATCATCATCATCTCAGACATCATCATCATTTCATCGATTCTATGTAAATGTCACACCGAGCACAGGGTGCTTTGTTCAGGTTACTTCCGCAACTTCGTCGTTCCATTGTGCCTTTGAAGAACTGAAAAATGAGCAATTAACTTACAAGTGATTTTTCCCGACCATTGTCAACTTTGCGTGTTAACAATGTTTGTTTGGCATTTGGCAGCACGAAACTGAACTTTCGACATGCATAGCCTGAATTTTATGAAGGAAATCAAATACAATTTCTTGGTAAATCGACTAGAATTGCACCTTTTGTCTGCTGACAACCGGGAAAGAGCTGTAACAGCTAATCCCTAATACAATAAAAAAATATGAAAAGGATTTAATGAGATATAAAGCTAATCCATGCATGTCCATTGAAGTGTTTGTGTGATGATTGTTAAGGGTTTGTTCATTTTGTACTCTGGGCCAGTCGATAACTTAATGATTTAGTCCAAAGACGACGATCGACAAATGAATAGGCTTGTCTCCCTTTCATTGCAGTTCTAAATGCTTGACCTTAGAGAGAGTTCGTCTGAGCCCTTTGGCGTGCAGATTGAGGGCACTCGTCCCGTACTCTTCTTTGTTTTCTGGTGGAACAATGAGAGAATAATATAATTTTGAATATTATATTTACATGTAGCTCAAGATCTTATGAAACAATACGCATAATATTATCCCATATTATTATCAAGCTATGACGCCGAATTTTCTGTCTGGCGTCACGCTGAACAGCAGAATAATAAGAATTTGTCTTTTCCACTGATAGATTTAACTTTTGTCTCCGATGCGAGACGGGCCAGTTTTGAGAAAAATCTTCATTTGCAAATTTCACATTTTGAGGAACCTTTTTAATTTACTTATTTTTGACGGTATGAACGAAGGCCATTTACTCCGTATCTATAAATGATAACGTTCAGTATTATGTTTAGTAAAGAAACTGTCACTATGCGCACACTGATAAATTTTACTTTGCCCAGGCTAAGAATCTCCCCCTTCCACAACTCCCTATTTTACACTATTTTTTTTCGGACAAAATGTGGATAAGCTAAGCACTCCACCAGCCTTGGGGAAAACATTTTAATTTTAGCGTATTATCTTTTTTTTACGAAGTGACTGTTTATGCCACATGGCCAGTTGGAACTTTGTTGACACACTGACTTTTTCTAACTTTTTAAAAGTTAGGGATAAGGTTAAGTTAAGCTCATTAGCCACATCAATTGTTTCATTGGAAACATGACCACAGTAAGATTTTTCGAAAAATGACCACAAGTTGATAAGAAGAAAAAAAATCCTGTTGTAAGCATTTTGGCTACAGGACCCAAATAGCCTTTATGTTTTCTTTGTCAATCGTTTCTCTTTTACAATGATAGCGAGAACCCCATCGATAGCGTGTATTTTCCAACTATAGGAAAACCATCTTTTAAGTGAATGAGTGGATTTCACATTATATCCGAAGAAGGGATTATGTCTGCCGATCCATGAAAGGATTATTTTTTAACGCTGATCATCACCGCGTCATGCCCACTCTGAAGGAGGCTGAAATTTACAAGTTGATTTCAAGATTTTTTACTACATTTACAAAATTCCTACTAGATCTAAAGAAACCACATTCTGACAACTTTATAGCTACAACATTTACATAAAGAACTTTAAAAGCACTGTTTTTTTTTTCTGAAATCTTAATTGAGGAAGCTCTGAGTATCAAGCTTAAATAAAAAACAACGTGAAAGCCGGGGAGTGGCAGTTATCATGCCGACGCAACGTTAAACCCAAACTCTAACCAAAAAAAAAAAAAAAAGACCCGTGTGTGTTGTCTTGTAGGCTGTGGAAATGGGGAAAGAATTGGTCGGGAGCATAATGTTTACAATAGCCATGTCCCATCCCCCCCCCCCCCAGTATTGTAATATTAGCGTGTGTGTGTGTGTGTATGTGTGCAATGAAGAGGAAACAGGGCTACTGTATAGTAAAGTTGACCCTTGCCGAGGAGTCACGGACACAAAGCCTTATCTGTGTAATCTCAGGTCAGCTGGTACTTGATTAGCACGAAGTAGGACGCCCGCAGGGGTCACCAGCATGAAAACAGAAGAAAACCTCGTATTTAAGACTGCAGTTAATAACTTTTTAATTATAATTATCTTACATAATTACTTTATAATAATGTACGTTTATTACAAATGATTAGCATAATGTTATAATTATGTTATACGGAACGGGATTGAATGACACAGTTACTATATTTAGATTTACGTCATGGGACATTCGAACTGTTCAGTGCGGCGGTTAAGCACAGTTATGGACTCTGTACACACTTTTCAAATGCAGTTGATCTTTGTGCCTCGAATTGCCCATACAAAGTCCATAACTACTGTGCTTAACCACCGCGGTAACAGTTCGAATGTCCCATGACGTCATCCGTAAATTTAAATATAGTAACTGTGTCATTAAACCCCGTTCCCTATAGAGAAGGTTTATTACTTATTGATAAAATCAATAAGCTCCGGGTAGCTTATATGCTGTATCATTGTAGTATTGTTTTTGTTCTTGTTAGACCTTGCCCGTCCACTGCAGGATGTAGCCTTCCGCCACTGACCTCCATTCTTCTCTGTTTTCTGTCCATCTTTTCCATGCCTGTCCATCTGTCAACACAATATCATCTCTCCATCGTCTACAGGGACGTTTTCTTGTTCTCTTTCCCCCACTTATTATAGATCATTAATATAATATTTTATATGTCACAGAGAATGTGTATCAATTATTGATATAACAAGAAGCTCCGGGGAGCTTATAAATTACATAATTATAATATTATTTTACTACATTTCAGGACTTGCCAATGCTTAGCACCACTTACTGACTAAACCGTGAACCGTATAAGTTTCAAACTTCTTACACAGGCTACTCAGTTCATATGCGACCATTGATAATTGCTGTAACCAATCCGTCTATTTTTCGTGAAAAATAATGTATCTGTCCGATTCGTTTCATTTTCTCATGGTGTCGTCCTCCGGCTTTTATGGTTTCTATTTGACTGCTTTTCGAGAACGTTCAATTCGGTGCACTTTTCACTTCAGGAACAGCGAGTGTAGGGCACTCGTGTGCATGGGAGACTGAACTTAGGAGAGGGGGGAGAGAGGGTGAGAGAGAGAAAGAGAGACAAAGACAGAGAGAGAGAAAGAGAGAGAGGGAGAGAGAGAAGGAGAGAGAGTAAGAAAGAGCGAGAAGGAGAGAGAGAGAGAAGGAAAGAGAGAGAGAGAGAGAGAGAAGGAGAGAGAGAGAAAGAAAGAGAGAGAGTGTGTGTGTGTGTGTGTGAGAGGGAGAGACAGAGATTTTGAACTCACATAGTAGCGCTAATGTCAATTTGGAGCGTGCTTGTCTTTAGATAGTAGCTTTGACCAATGGGAACTATCAATAATATTATACAAAAATATAACCCAGAGAGAAAGATTGGTGCAAAACGGTGTTAAAAAGTGAATATTACCCAACCTGGGTTATACGTTTGTATTCAGTAACATAGCATGAAGTCTGATCAGTGATTCGTGCATTCCTCTCTGAGAACCTCGGCTATAGCGATCCGCACTCATTAACGGTAGAGTATTTACAGGTACAATCTATTGTGACCGTAACTTCCGATACAGTGGTTCTTATCATTATGGACGATACGCCCAATTAATCGTAACGCAGGATACCGATAGCCGTGTATTTACCGTGGAAGAAAGAGCATTGACCGATTGAGCAAGGTCTCTTGGGGCCTCAGATTACAGGTTATGAAACCCTGGGAAGCGACCCGACCGACTTTCTGTTGCGATACAGATGCTGGCTTAAGCGTGGAACAGCCGTCAACCATATTCGGGATAAAATACATATGTATATTTAATGGTACCGTATTTGAAGGCACATGGAAACTACAGTATGGTTTTTTTTGGATCAAGTGAAGCTGAGCTTTGGGTTCCGACTGAAACAGCTTTGGAACTACAAGCTCTAGAATACTGCAGTGAGAGTTTGAGTTTGAGTTTGGAGAAAGTACGTCGACTCGATAACGGCCACATTGTGCTGGGAAATGGCAAGAAGAAAGACAGAATGTAACAGAACAGTAGGACCTCCAGAAGGAGACCCTACCAGGAGCGTCCACCAGCCATACGCGCAGTGAGAGACGAACCACGTGTCGGAATGATGTTAAACCAGATGTTGGTGGAAAAGGGTTATTTTGACAGATGAATTCGTGACTAAACACTGGTAGATTTTGTGCAGACTTTTTGCTTTTGTGGTGGATTGGTACGTGTTCATTATGAATTTTTCTATAATTTTTACGTATTATTTCTTTGTGTTGCAGTGTAAAGGAATTCTTCCCTTCTGCACTAATGTAATTTCAAACTTCATGGGGCAACTGAATTGGTAATTTTTAAGGGATGGGTGAACATAGCTGAAACGTTGCATGCACTGTGTTTTTTCGATTTTTTCGGCAAAGAAATTTTTTTCAACATAGATTATTATAAAACTAAAAAAAAATCTATCATTAAACCATGGGTTTCATCAAGGCAAATGGTCTTTTTAAATTTAACTGTCTGAGTTGCTAAACAAACAAACAAAAAACAACAATAACAACATTTTAATAATAGCAATAATTTTTTTTAAATAACAATGATGATAATAATGGTAGTAATTTTTAGAAAAAACGAACAAACAAAAATCCAGAGATGTAGGGAGCAAAGACTTAGTGTAAATGTGTTCAGGTTTCCTTCAAATCTGTCATAACCTTGAAAGTTGGAAACTGACCGTGCGGTGCAGGTGTTGCGCTGAGGTGAGTAGTAAAGTTGTCCACGAGATCAATCTACGAGACGACCCTCAAGGCTAGGCCTATTGTGTAGGAGAAATTGATCTGTAGGCTAAATCCGACGGAGACACCACGTCATTAGTTCTTGTTTGTTCTGTCTCCATTTTCTGAAAAAGTGGAGATCTGTTAGTATTTAGAAAAGATATAACAAATGCAAACTTTGACACGTGTTTAAAATGTGGCACTTGTCAAACTGTTTCGCAGTTCCAATTTATTTAAACTCCTTATAATACTAAAGCCGCTAACGTTTAACGTCGAATTTCACAGCTTTTCATGGGATATGTGTGACCAATATTGTTGTGTATTGAAGGTCAGTGCAGGCAAATAACAAGTGAAAGCCATCATAGATGTGTTCATTTCGCCGAGTGGAAAGTGAAATAACATAATTATTATCATATTAATTATTATCGTGTTTTCCAGTAATTTGATAAAACAGAATTACCCCCATTTTTTGGATATCCGTGATGTTAAATAGATGTGGTTTGTATCTACGTAGCTGTGTCTTTTGATGAGCATTTTGTGTAAATTCATGGAAGGATATTCAGATTGTGGGCGTCCATTCGCACTGTGCTTTTTATGCAAGAAGGGCAATTGGACTGACTGAGGTTGTTTGTTTGTTGTTGTTTGTTTTTTAATTGAGAATGACAGCCTGCTTGATTATCAGTGTTATAGATCTATATCAGTAGAACATTGCACCTTAGAATAATATCGGTGTACATCTAAATTTGGCCCGGTCTTCAAAAGCTTTCTTTTGTCACAATATCTGGAAATAGCGAAATGCCTTATTGAAATCTCCGTGTAGTGTAAGTACAAATAATTTTAGTTTAAAAACGAAATTTCATAGAATTTAAGACGAAAAGCCGGGGGCTGCTTTATAATCATCATTCAACTTGAGCGAGTGAGGGTTTATATCTTTTTCTTTGAAATCAGTTGTTTTTTTCTACTTTTGCTCACATGTCATCTCAACAATTGGGAAAAAGGGTTCCATGCGTCCCAACCATCCAGCATTCAAGACAACGGGAGGATTACTGAATCCGCCTATCTCGAGTTCAAGGGTAGGTTGTGCGGAGAGGGTTAGGGGCAGGTTTGATAATAGGTTTGGGATTGGTATTAGTGTTGGTCAGACATAGGCTACATGTATTTCAAGATTAATCATGTTTTAATATCTTTTCTCACTTTTGCCCAATTAAAAATGTTTAGTGTGTTTTCTGGAGGTAACCGGATTCGGTTATCTTTTCCAAGACCACACCATCCCTAACCCCACCCTCATCCCTAACCGTATCCATATTCCTAAACCTATCCTTATCTTTAACCCTAAACCTAATCTTATTCCTAGCGCTTACCCTTTACCCTTTCAACCAGACAAAGAAAAGAGTTCCGTGCGTCCCGACTACCCAGTCAATCCCTAAATCTAACCTCATCCCAGACCTTGCCTTTCTTAATCCATAACCCTAAACCTGATTTTACCCTAACCCAACCCACAACCCTTTCAACCAGAAACAACACCAACAACATTTCAAACAATCCGTTAAGAAATTTAGGAGTGCAGACTGGTCGAGACGTGCGGAACTCGTTCTCAAAAATCTGTGAAGAATTTTCAGAATTGATCGGGACATATGCTGGTCTTTCATTCACACAGTTCCATTTTCCTCAAAAGTCTAAACTTTGCTAGTGGTAGGTTTTGATTTTCCACTTTCTCACTTTATCGACACATGTTTTGTTCGAAACCCTACGCACCACTTGTAACTACTTACAGGAATCAGCCTAGCCAACGGATTTGGCAGCAAGCACCGCGCGTTACACCAATGTGGTTGTGTTGTCCCTGGGGCGTCAGAAAACATCTCGTGTCCTTTGATCTACTCCAAAATCCGTCCCTTTCGCTTGGACCACTTCCTTGTTCTTTCCGGAGAAACTGTTGTCTGAGGATTGGAAAGCAAAAACTGGGGTATAGGGTGGGAGAGTATTGGAGAGTGAGGGATTGCTAGCTAGTAAGACAGACTGGCAGAAAGAGACAGACAGACAGACAGGTAGGCAGGCAGATTAGCATAATAAAGGCATGCAGGTGTATAGACAGATATAGGGGTGGATGGGTGGATGGATACATGGAGCGAGGGAGGGTGGACGGATGAATGGGGGGAGGGAGGGAAGGGTGTTTGGGTGGTTGGATGGATGGATTGAAGTGTCAATGGATGGAGAGATGGATGGATCGGTGAAGGGAAGGAGAGAGAGAGAGAGAGAGAGAGAGAGAGAGAAGAGAGAGAGAGAGAGAGAGAGAGAGAGAGAGAGCTGTTCACTTTCATTGCCTCTTGTACAGATCTGAAACGTAAGAGGTGTAATTTTGATTTTTTAATTGAAACGCACGGATCCGCTCGCCAGAATCAACGCCCTCCCAGCCCCCACTCCAACCTCCCGTGTTCGCTTTTCCGACGCTGGGGTTAAACCTCCTCCGCCCCCCCCCCCCAAAATCCCTTATGAACGTACGGACATCACAAATAGCATCTCATTTTAACCCAAATAGCCTTAACCATAAAAATATTAATCAAAACAAAATCTACGGTTGCCAGCACTCGAACTTGCAATTTCTCCGTCTCTCAATATCCACGAATTCCTCGAAATTCCACTGGAGAAGAACTGAAAAAAAAACACCAAAAACTTCATACTGACAAGTGTGGGACTTTTTTCTTTTATTGATTAGCAACACCCTCTCGTTTCTATCTGTTTCTCTGGCAAAGCATGCGAGCTTGTGGAAAGAAAAAAAGTTATTACAAAAAGGAGAATATGGAAAGAAAAATCCTATAATTAGGTGTATGGAGGAAGTAAACTTGCACTTAGCCGGGGTAAAAGGGAGAAATGGATAACTCTCGGTAATCAGTGCAGGATACTTTTGAGGTTTGTCAATTTGGACTGTCTCACTTTCTCTCTCTCTCTCTCTCTTCTCTCTCTCTCTCTCTCTCTCTCTCTCTCTCTCTCTCTCTCTCTCTCTCTCTCCATCTCTCCATCTCTTTCTGTCTCTACTCACTCTTTGCCTTTCCCTCTCACTTACTCACTCAGTTTCTTTCTGTCTCTTGCTCCTTCTCTATTTCTCTCACACTCCCCCCTCTCTCGCTCTCACTCCTTCTGTCTCTCACTCGTCTGTCTCTCTGTCTGTCACACTCCTTCCCCTTCCCAGCCCCAACCCTCTCTCATCTTCATTCTTTTACCTCTCCTATCCCCCACCTACAGTCTTTCTGACTTGCTCGCTCTTTCCGTCCCTCTTTCCTGGTAATCTCTTTTCTTTCTCAATAGAATAATTATGATATAAAACAAAAAAGGAAGTCCATTCTGATATCTTATTTCACCTAAAGACAAGACCGTAGTACACGTCATTTCTCTGGACAGTCCAGACCTTGACCCCCCCCCCCTCCTCACCTCCAACCCCCTAACACCACACCCTCCCACCCCGGCCCCCAGCGTGCCCCAACCCCTACGGTCCCAGTTTCTTTTTACCGTAGGATCTGTTTCGATTTTCCAATTAACCGGGCACCTGGGCCATAGTCCGCGGACACATCTGTTGAGTTATGTGGGAAGCCTGGGCCATGTCCTAAGCACGAAACCGCGCCTGATCATTTTTCCTCTGCTGTGGTAGTCTGGCATCGTGTCCCATAAGTCCATAGCGCACTGCGCCGAGTCCGTTTTGTATCGGTTTTGAGGACCAAGGAGTTAACTCATTCACTACGGCAAGCAGAATATTCGGCTCGCGGATGTTCGCTTCTCAACGGAAAGCAGAATATTCGGCTCGCGGATGTTCGCTTCGCAACGGAAAGCAGAATAATTATTCGGCTCGAGTGGACACTGGCTTTTCACCACTAATATCTAAGCCAACATCTCAGAATATCCAATCCCATCCTGGTTCATTGATTTTCCTTTACTCTAGTCTCAAATGTATTACGTCTTGTGTTTATAGCGGGTGAAAGAAAACACGTCTTTGAACTATAATCTAAATTTGAGACCGTACAATGTTGAGAGTTTTTCGCCCACACCCACAAAAGTTACTGGAATGAATGAGTTAAGCGGGGCCTCGCGGCCTGTGAGACAGAAGCAAAGCTGAGGAAAGTTCTAGACCGAGTCAAGACCGACTCGAAACAGACTTGACAGTGCGCTGCTACCCTTAATCCTGTGTTATTTTAGTCATTTCCAATCTTTAACATTTTCATTATAGATTTGACAGTGGCGGCAAGAATGAGAATTTTAGAAGATAGCTAGTGTCTAATTAGTTGTTGCGGTAGCTGTGTCATTCAGCAGTGGTTGTGGTAGAGGTAGAAGCAATAGTGGCTGTTGTGTATGGTGCGCTTGGAGTAGTTTTAGTCGTAATAATAGTGAGTATGAAAAGATGCATGTGTGGGTTAGAACAGGTTCGTTGTAATGTTAGTAATGGTAGTAGTCGTGGTGGTGGTGATGGTGGTGGTGGTGGTGGTAGTAGTAGCACTAGTAGTAGTAGTAGTAACAGAAGTAGTGGTAGTGGTGGTAGTAGTAGTACTAGTAGTAGTAGTAGTAGCAGAAGTAGTGGTGTGGTGGTGGTGTGGGTGGAGGTAGTGGTAGTGGTGGTAATTGTGATGGTAGTTGCATCAGTAGTATTAATTGTAATAGTAGTGGCTTTGGTGGTGTTTAGTAGTACAATGTACCTGTAATACTACTAATACATGTATGTAGTACTTCTGGTAGTGGTAGTAGTGGTAGTAGTAGTTCTCGTAATGGTAGTAAAAGTAATAGCAGGATAAACTATGGATGCATAATAATTTGCTGTTTATGTATTGCAGTGATGGCAATCGTAATGCTGACGGCAGATTTGTTGCGTAGTAGCCACAGTATCAATAATTATTGAGTATTGATCGCAGTACCAGTGACTGTCAGAGAGGTGACAGCATTAGTTAATTAGCCGTAACAGAGGCAGGGACGCTGTAATTCAGTCTTCCTTGTCCACTATGAACATAATCTGACTGCAGTTTACCGTGGTACACCCATCATGACGATGAGGAAGTATCAAAGATACTAGAATTGATAAGATGAGACAGCTAGCGCTTTTAGCGTGCACAAATTTCGCAGCGCCACCTAGCTGCAAACGCGCGGAAGTCTTGAAAAGTGCGATATCTTACAAAGCCAATACAGGGAAAATATTGAATTTTGTTCCCTGTTCAGCTATCGCTATGGGCCTTGATTGGCGTCACTTATTGTGGAATTGTAACCTCAATCGCTGTGAAAAAACTCTGGCTATTTTTTCTTTTTTTTTTTTAGTCGCAGTAGTTCTGTCACAATTTTGCATCATAAATTTACCATTATATCAAGCAGTCTTTTCATACTATGCGCCACGGACCCCGCCCTCGATCAGCGCGCAAATTGTGTGCACGTTTTTCTTAGTGGTGCGAAGAAGACAGTGTCTCATCTTAATGTTTCTACTATCTTTGACCGTATGAACGGAGTCTGTTTTGAGCCAGTTTGGACTTATAACTTCCTTTGAATCAATCATCGAGACAGACTTGTTTCAATCTTACTGGTGCGTGAGTTCTCGTTGAATTCGATAGTCCTAGTCTCCCACTCAAGCCGATGGGAAAACAGTCCTGGCTCAGTGCTCTTTGGGCTTAATCCGACTGCCATTTTTCATCTTTTAACACAGTGCCACTGAACTTGGTAAAAACACAGTCCACAATGCCTCTGTCATCTTTCTGCTTAGCGACACGGTTGCGTGAGGCGCATTCCGTTCATCAATGAAACCAGCATGGCGTAGGCAGATCCCATTCGTGACTTTAGATACACGTAGGCATATAATATGGCAAAATGTCATTATTGTCCTGTAACTCTCTGGCTAATTTGTAGGCAAGAATGTAAAGTAAATTCCCTGCTGTGCAACACGAAGAAATCCCCACTCATTATTTGTAAATCTAATGGGCTCTCACAAAATTATGGCTGCGATCGAAATTCAGTTGTGTTTTTCCCAGTGATTAAAAAAAAAAAAATCATGACAACATCAAAATTTTTATAGAGAGAATTGTATTTTTTTTAAAATTATCTCTAACTTCATTGTTGTTTTTTTTTTACTTCCAAGAATGCTGGTGATCCCTGCCATTGTTTAAAACCTCTTTATCCACTCAACTGTGGGACACTCATCGGCCATAGTTTGGGAATCCCTGTCGTTCAATGAAAAGATGGCCTTGGTGGCTATGGGTATGATGGCGTTTAATACTCAAGTGCCAGTTGTAATAAGTATACATGCACCCCAAGCGGTTTGCACTAGGAGCATATACGTGTGCATAAATATCCCCAATCCTATCCTTATCCTCAATCCTAAATCTTATTGAAATCCCTAACCCAGTCCCCTTACCCCTTCAACCAAAAAAAAAAACAGTAGTAACACAAAAAAGAAACTCTGAAAGAACAATTAATCAAGGCTGTTATTAGGAGCATTTTCTGGGGAACTCCCTAGCTCTGGAGTCACAAAAAGTTTTGAAATACGGACCCCTAGCACAAAAACAACAACAACAAACAAACGTGGTGGACGTACGTACTTGTAACAACATTCAAGGGTAGTAAGTAATAGGATATGTCTATTATTAGTAGCAGTGACATCAGCAACTCACGTAACCATAAAAATCGATGGATGATTTAGTAACATAACAACTGGGAGAGGGCGGAGGGGTCAGGGGATGAAACAATGGACCGCTTTTCTGGATACACGCCAACTGCCACATTCGCGCACGAGTTCTCTTTCCTTCCATATTAAAGGAAAAAAAATAATCACGTAAGTAACGTAGTGGCCGAAAACAGACTTAGTCCAAAACTGCATTGGTATTTTATTGCTCTATTCGAGATTAAAACCAACACTGTAATGTAAACAACAACAATGACAATCAACAAAGAAACAAACATGCAAATAAACCAAACAAACAAAAACCACAACAACAAAAACCCTAGTCCATGCAAGTGACAACAAAGTAAATAATTAGTCCCAGCAACTGATTGATTAACAGCACGTGACCTTAGTTCTTGTTGGTTCTATCCCCAATTTCTGAAAACCTGGAGATCTTTTATTATGTAGAAAATGTATAACAAAATGCACACTTTGACATTATTTGTTTAAAATGTGTTGTGGCACTTGTCAGTCTGTTTCACAGTTCCGATTGATTCTAACTCCTTATCATAATGCTAAAACCGCAACGTTTAACGCCGAATTTCTCAGTTGTGCAAAAAAAGTGGAGTTGGAACAAACAAGAATTAAGTTCATGGGTGCCATTCGCTTTCTCAAAACCCTGAAAGAATGAGATACGCTACTATGTTAGCACAGTGGCGACAAGGTAGTGGGTATCAGTGCTCACAGTTCAGGGCTAACCCAACTTAAGAACTATTTATACCAAGCATACCATCCTTGTTAGTAGAGTATGTACTGGAATCTAATTGCCAGGCCGGCCGGTTTTCCCAGACCAGATTAGTTACACAGTCATTTCTTCCTTATGAGCTGCGCCTTGATGCTCCATGGGGTGCATGTCTGCAAGGAAATAGATTTAATTCAGCGGACGCGTTCACCACACCCCCACACCCTTCCTCTCCCCATGCTTCCTTTTTCTCTTTGTCTCTCTGCGCCCCTTTCTATGTGTTTGCCTGTCTGTTTCTCTCTCTGCGACTCTTTCTGCTTGTCTGTCTCTCTCTTTCTCTCTCTCTTCCCCTTCTCTCTTTCTGTCTATCTGTCTGTCTGTCTGTCACTCGTTCCGCCTATCTGTATGTCTCTCTCTCTTTCCGACACTGTCTCTCTATCTCTGTCTGTCTCTCTATCTCTGTCTGTCTCTCTATCTGTCTGTCTGTCTTCTTTCCCTCTTTCGTCTCCTTTCTCTCTCTCTTTCTGTCTGTCCGTCTCGCCTTTTGTCTGTCTGTCCCCCTCTCTGTCTCCGCCTCTCTCTCCACCGAGACCCACTTTACTTCCCCACACTTCTCTTCCACCCACACCCTCTTCATTCACCCCCTCCCCAACCTCATTTATCTTGTCATCCGCCGCTCATTACATCATTCAATACTTGACCATTGGCTTCGAGCACGTTGATTCGCACAAACACTATTTTTGCCCATAACGGTAACGTGTATATTTCAAGATGGGACATTGCTGTTTCTATCCTGCTGGTCCTCTCACTGATCTATTTTCGTTACGATAATATGTCTCATTCTGAAATTCTATTTCCCTTTAAACCCAAGGGATTGTACCACTGTTGTTTGTCTCTGCCCTCCTTTCTCTTGTTCATCCAGTTAGGGTGTTTGAGTTTGAGTTTGGACAAGGCATGTCGACACTAATAACGATCTCATTGTGATATGAAAAAGGCAAGACGACAGCCAGAATAAGATAAGATAAGATAAGATATAACTTTATTATCATGTTTCCGGGAAATTTGTTGTCACAACATCAGTAGTGGTACAACAGTAAACACAATATCTAAGACCTGCAGGTCTTTAACGTATACCCCATACATGCCACATTGCTCACACAACATTACCAGCAAGTAAGAACATTGCTCACACACACACACACACACTGTCAGAACAATCCATTAGGAAAACGAACAGCGTACCTCATCAGGAAACACTACTACTTGGAATTGCGGATGGCAAAAAGATCGTCTATAGCGCTCTGTGTTCGTTTTTAAATACAGTATTAGTCCACTTCTTTGGGATCGGACTATCTGATGGAACAAGGGGTGGGAGCTATTGTTTAGAATCAATTATAGCTTCTGTCTGAATAATCATAACAGATCGACAGGACAGGAGAAGACCCTACCAGGGGCACCCACCAACCACTCGCGTCTTCTGGTATACAGGACTGATTAATTGCACCAAGAGGCCAAATTCAGTTTGGTTTACACATCGCATTTTGGGAAAGATTTAGGGTTAGGGTAGGCTTAGGAGTTGGTTTAGCCAGTAGTATTGGCCAGAACAAACTTTTCGTTGGCAACGTGGCCATAAGAAGCTTTTTCCGAAATTGCCCACAAGTTAGTTACGAAAATCCTGTTGTGAGTATTTTGGCTGTAGGGCCCAAATAGCCTGTAACAAATCTTACCAGACCTTTCGTGTCTAATCGAATGTCTTCTTCTTCTTCTTCTTTACCCTTAACCCCTTGCGGTGTCGTCGGGGCGCCGCCTTGATGCACTGTACACCCCCCTCCTCCATTTCTCTCTGTCGTGGGCGAAGGCCTGTGTCTCTGCAAAGGGCTTGCCTGTCCACTCTGCGAATGTATTTTTGCATAATTGCCATTATTACTTTTGCAAAACAATAGACAAGTGCCTAAGTATCGACGATGTTTCATGTCGTTGCGAGTTTGAGTTCGAGTTTAGAGGTAGGCACGTCGACACGATAACGGTCACATTGTGCCTGTAAGAAGCAAGACGACAGACAGAATGATAGGACAGAAGGAGACCTTACCAGAACCCCCCCCCCCCCCACACACACACAACCATCCACATTTCGTTGCGAATGTATCATTATTTCACTAAGATTAAATGGTATCGCGGGCGTCTTGGCATTGGCTGTGCGCATGTAAAAGAAAGCCCGCAATCTCTAGTACAGTACTCTTATTACATCTCCGGGCTCCATGACCATATGCCCAATTCGACTCTGTCCCTGACATGAGGTATTGTAAAAAAAAAAAAAGGTAAAAACCGGGAGAAAACTCTAGTATCATTTTTTTTTCAAAGCCCATTCATTCGGAGATGATGGTTGACGGTGATAGTAGTCCCATTTCCCCTCCTTTAACACTCTTCCCATTGTCATAATTACGATAGTTAGCGCATACAAATTTCCTAACAAACAACCTCTCTAAACATATTATCAACAATGGATTTGAACTGAAACCTAAATCCGCGATGTGTCTCTGCGCGATTCAGGCCCCATTAGTCTGGATATCTGTCAAGGTGACGTCATCGTCAGCTGATCAGCCCTTCCGAAAACTTCGATTGGCTCAGACAGAGAGTATGTCGGGATCGTGGCCAAGAGGTTGTCTACGTGGATCTCCTTTCTGTCTGTACAGATGAAAGAAGTAAAAATGGAACGCCAACATCAGGAAAAAAAACCCATTCCGACCGGGACCAGGGGTTTAGTCTTAAGCTGCCAGTGACGTCATCAGTCGGGAAGTTGATATTAATGAATGAATCTCGGCTCATGAAATGAGACAGATGAAATCCCTCACCGGGTTTTATCGTAGTGGCGGAGTATTCCGAGTCTTTTGTTACAGGAAGATTCCCGAATAAATATCTCATTAAGGAAATATTCAGTCAAACATAAAACAAAAAGAACAGTGGAACTTGAACTTCTTACTTTCTTACAATCTAAGAGACAGGGTTTCTCAACCTTTGTTTGCCCCACACCCCACTTCTGTTTTTCCGCAAAAAAATGTGCCACCTCCCCCCCCCCCCCCCCCCCATGACGGTCAGACAAAAAGTTGGCATATAGTATTATATCTCTAAGCCTCATTCTGAAGTCTCACGCTACACCAAAATATGGCCACGGTCAACCGGTGGGGCAAGCGGTCCACCCTGAGAAACACTGATCTGAGACACAGACTTTAGGAACTCTACTGGAAAAAAATAGATTAATGAGACTGAGATGATCGATAGACCTTTGAGGATGTAGAATAATAATTATACACAGTGTCCGAAAATGAGAACTGAGATGGACCTCTGATTAATGATAGTTGGAAACATAATTAATTTAATGTCAAATTATAGCGCACTGTGTCGAATTTGTTTTGTGCCGGTTTTGATTCACATTTGAACTTATTTTGAACTGGACCATGTTTCACTGGTGCAAACGTTGGTGGGGGCGGGGGTATCTCTTTTAGGTCCATAGCGTCCACAAAACCAAGGCAAAACAATGTCTCAATGCGCCATGGACTTTAAATTGTAGCAGTTTTCAAAGAAAGCGCTGCAGCTGTGGTTCTTAACCCGGTTGAGGATTACAGATTTCATGGGGGAAATACTTAAACCATCAGACAATGCACATGCACACAACATAATATAATGTGAAAGTACAGTTAGCCTTTTATTTTGATTATCCCATAATCTGCATTATAATTACTACAGAAATGCAGCTCAGACCACAGACTAATAAAATACCCAGACTGGATGATCCCGTTGGGTGACGTCACAAAACAGCGAAAGGTCATGAACCATCCGCCAATTTAGGTTGACGGTAGTGACCGACGCTTCAGCATAGCTAGAATTTTGAATGATACCATTTTGACGCGCCTACTGAAGGCGGAAGTTTGGTTCCGCACCAAGAAATTAATACATGTACAACCAATCTTGACTAATAAAAAGAAATTTCTACTGCAGATAGAACTAAAATCGGAATTTCCCAAGCGGCGGCCATGTTGGTTATACAGTCGCCGCTCGGGAAATTCCGTAAAAAACGACACAGCCCGAAGCTCGTGTTTCCGGTCTGGTTAATTATTAGTCTGTGGCTCAGACCCCGTTGTATAATGCCACTGACCCAGGTTGCCATATCATTGTTGCTAAGTCTATGGAATCGAATGCGAATTGTTGTGAATGAAATAAAACCATAGCCTCTCATAGGTACAACGCATTGGAACTACGAACTATGGACAGATTCTTTTACACACACGAATGCACGGGGAAACAGGTTTTCAACAAGCTCAAGAGACGCTGAGCTCAAGCATCAAATTCATATCAATAACAGATAGTTATTGGGTTCTGATACTGAAGGTCGTAGTAACGAATGTGATTTTTTGACAAATTTTTCTCACTCTAACTTGTGAAATAACACAAGAAATCAGTTGTTCAAGGTGTGTATGGGGATTTTAGAGGTGGGAAGATAACTTTGCGATATTACCTAAGGAAGACTTCCATTTTCAATCACATCATTTACCAAGTAGCGAATGTGCTATTGAGCAAAATGTTTACAGCCTTCTATTTCTTTACCACAGTTTGGTGATATCTGGGCACTTTTATTCACCTTGTTGAAAGAAATACATAATGTCAATTCGTGTCTGTAACCTGCGTATCTTGTAGGTCTATGTTTATATGGCAAGCTTGGTTTATTCATACTAGTGAATTTGGCCGACACCACATTTCAGATTTCATATAGTCTTTTCCAGGCACCCCAGAGTGCTTCATTGCTACCCCCGGAGTTAAATTTCACGGCTGTCTAGTCATGACAAACGTATTTGTGATCTTCTGAAAGGATATGGGGGGCTTTCTGAAGACACCCGTGGTGATTTGTTACTTTGCTACTCTCATAATAACTTTGTACCAGACAAAAATGGCTGCCGTCTCACAGTTCCGCCAAAAGAGACTTATTTGTGGCTGCGGTTGTGTCATAATGTAGACATCGACCAAGATTAAAAGAAAGAAAGACAGACAGACAGACAGACAGACAGACAGACAGATAGACACAGACAGACAGACAGAGACAGACAGACAGGCAGGCAGACAGACAGACAGATAGACGAACGAGCGGATGGACAGATAGATGGAAGACAGGCGGACAAACAGACACATAAGCCACCAGAGATGGATGGATGGATGGATGGGTGGATAAATGAATGGATGGATTTATTGTGTGTTTATTGACGAGTGGTGTCAAAATAAATCCAGCCTTAGATGTCTATGAACGGAATTTCCGTCCAGTTTTAAACTAAAAAATTATTAACGAGGCAGTGCCATAATTTCAAATATGCATCATAAATGATTTGCACCGTTTGATGTATAAAATGGCCATGAAATGAAATGGAAAGAGAAATGAAAAGAAAAGAGACAACAACAACAACAACAACAAACAAAACACCTCTGTGCCTGGTAGGAAAATGAAAGAGCGCAAGTTCACTTTACGTCCTTTTCCACCACAAACAGAATCAACAGGATGGAGGGTTTTACATACAAACGTTGGTCTAGAGGTAAAAGGTTCACCTCTCATGCAGAAGGTACCGGATTTGAGTCCCGGCCGGAACAGGCATGTTGGAATTTTGGGATTTTTCTCATATTTTCCTGTCCCTGATCCTATAATTTGCAGGACCAAGCACCTAGTCTTCTCCATTAAGGACTAAAAACTCGGATGGCCCTTGTGCACGTTGGGCACGTTAAAGATACCTTGGTAGTTGGAATTCGAAGAAGAGCAGGCCTAACAAAGCCGGCTGCACGGTCAAAATTAAAACAACAACAACTACAACAAACTAATTGGGCTCCAATGACACTAAGGTAAACTTCCGAAATGGGATCAAAGAAATACACACATACAAATGACGTTAAAGAATTAGAAATTTTTGCACAAAATCATGGTTAAGGCCAGTAGCGTACCGGCTCAAGCCTGTTTTGGCTCTATTTTTTGTGTGAGACGTGGACTATACTATGGAATTAAACCTGACCTAGCGCCCCGGACAGACTGAAACAAATATTATGTCTCCCTAGTTGATTCAAAGGAAGAACATGTTTGAGTCAAAACCAACGCAGAACAGACTAAAGTATGTTCCTGACAGTTTTTTTTTTTTTTGTAATGACGCACAAAAACTACTGCACCACATACAAACGCGCACGCACCTTGCAGGCACGCCCACAAACACTCAACATTTCACGCACACTTTACCCCACTCCAGTTAAAATTGACATATATTTGAAATTAAAAGTAATAGATTAAAATTTATCCCTATCACCCCCCCCCCCCTATCACCAACGAAAAATCATAATTCATTATTAAATAAATATTATATAATATGTATTCAAATAATATTATAATACTTTAGAATACAAGATGTGAGTTCTGAACTGTTGTGAGTTGTGAACTGCGCCTAACAGGCTGCGTTACAATTTGCTCTGAGATAGAGAGAGATAGAGAGAGTAAGAGAAAGAGAGTGAGAGAAAGAAAGAAAGAGTGAGAGAGATGCAAATCGACAGAACAAGACTTTCTGTAAAGCGCCTAGAGCAAACTCGTTTGGATTAGACGCTATATAAATGATCTTCATTATTATATCGGCATCCTTCCGTCTACGAGAGACGATGGTGTGGCGTCCGTAGGTTGTTTAGCTGCACTTCCGTGTGTGGCTGTGCAGGCCGATTCTTGAGTGGCAATCCCTGCCGCATCTGGAGCAGATGAATGGTGTTTTTTGCTGGGGTTGGTGGCTGTTTTCCCTGTTTTCCTTCCGCCTAGATCGTTTAGCAGCGGCGGTTGATCTGTCTGCCTCTTCTGATGTTTTCGTGCCACGCTTGACGGTGAGCCGCCAGCCAGCTCGGTCCTCAGCCTGGCTCTCCCATGTGGGGATGTCAATAAGGCAGTGTTTTAGGTCCCTTTTGCAGACGTCTTAGTATCTGAGTTTGGGTCGCCCAGTTGCGCATGAGCCCTCTGTCAATTCACCATAGAGAAGGTCTTTGGGAAGGCGGCCTGCATCCATGCGCCTGACGTGGCCGAGCCACCGAAGGCGTCTCTCGCGGAGTGTTGCGTGTATGCTTGTCATGTTGGCGCGCTCCAGTACCTCAACGTTGGTGGTTCTATCCTGCCACTTAATAAGGAGGATGCGACGCAGGCATCTCAGGTGGAAGCTGTTTAGCTTTCTCTCGTGTCTCGCGTAGGTAGTCCATGCCTCGCTGCCGTAAAGAAGCGTGCTGAGTACGCAAGCCTGGTAGACGCACATTTTGGTCTTTATGGTGAGGCTTGGATTGTCCCAGACTCTCTGATTCAGCTTGGCCATTGTCGACGCTGCTTTAGCGATCCTGCTGCTGATCTCCGCATCAATGGAAAGGGAGCTGGAAATGGTGGAGCCTAGATACACGAAGTTTTCAACAACATCCAGAGCGTGTCCGTCGATGGCAATAGTGGGTGCAACGTCAGTACCCTGTGCCATGATGTTGGTCTTTTTCAGGCTGATGATTATTATCATTATTATTATTATATATTAACTAAATAAAACTGGGGACATAATCGCTTCTACATAGTTACGTAGTGCCACCTTTACCCAATCATATCAGGCAGTTTCATAGTCCCAGGGGATCACTTTAAATGAAAGTACAACAACCAAGAGTATATTTTTCAGTGCAAGGTTCAATGCTTATTTGAAGAGATAGACGAAATTCCCCCTCCCGCCCCCCCCCCCCGACTACTTGCTGTGCAACGACCAAACTTGCAAAACCTCCACATTGACCTCAAAATGAACCGCATCCACTCCATGTCAACTTTTCATAAACTGATACTGATGTGGCTGTCAAAGTTCTGGTTTCAGCATAATTTTTTTGTCCATATTATTTCTGGTCTGTTGACGTCTCCGAAAATACAGTGTTACCTTTGTCATTAACCCTGTAGCGCCCAGTGTCCCATATTTGCAATAGGTTCCCTGGAACCGAAATACTTTATCTTTGATACTCTTACTCTTCCTATTTTATTAACAAATAATTTTTGTCCAATGAAATATTTATATCTTTGAATGATGTTTCTAAAATTAGTTCAGCAAAATGTGCTTCAAAAGTTTTGGGATTGGCAATTTTCGTCTTGGCACTAGAGGGTTAATTTCAGTTCCTTATTGTTTTATGTTAACAAAGAGGGCCATATTGCACCACAATGAAACAATGAAATACTCCCGCCACTATTTTTTTTTTAATAATAAGTTTTTCACACTTATCTCCCTTACTCTTTTGTTTTAACCAGGCACTACCTTTTCTGCTGAACACCTGATTTCGAGTTGTACCCAAGAGCTCCCTCCCGTGTATTTAAAAATGAAACAGCGAGATATTGCCGCCTGGATGTCTGACATTGAATGTCGTAAAACTTAAACGATATTTGCCAACAACGTCTCTGACATAAAAGAGTAAAGAATGAAGACGTGTTTCCAAGTGGCAGCGTTTTCAGACTCCGATGGAGATCCTCTTGTCTTGAAAATCGTTCGGCCCATTGTGTGGACTTGATGAAACGTCACGTTTCGTATTTGGTTCTTTCGGAACTTCTGGGGCGAAAGACGTCTTGAAGAGGCAAAGAAAATGTAGGGAGAAAAGTTGGTTTCTTGTTTTTTCCAACTAAATATTTGTGACTATCTTATTTACAGGAACCTTAGGGCTGAAAGCTGGCTCAAAGTGAGATAACGAAAAAAAAAAAAAACCGTAAGAGGTGCGAAGTGACCGTTATCGTACCTACACCCCGTTGAACCCAAGCTTAAATTCAAATTCGTAATAGTGACTATGTTAAAATTTTGTAATTGTGAATAAAGTCTGCAGGTTTATAGATAAGCACACTATCATTGACTTGTGTGTATGTTTGTGTGTTTGTGTGTGTGGTTGTGGTGAGAGAGAGTGACCCAGAGAAAGAGAGAGGGAAAGAGAGAGAGTGGGAGAGAGTGAGAGAAAGTAAGAGAGAGAAGACAGAAAGAGAGAGAGAGCGAGAGATTGAGAGAGAAAAAGAGAGAGGAAGAGAGAGGAGGAAAGAGAGAAAGTGAAAGAGAAAGAGAGAGAGAGAGAGAGAGAGAGAGAGAGAAAGAGAGGAGAGAGAAAGTGAGACAGAGAATGTTCCACATAACTAATCGAACAAAGAGAGAGAGAGAGTGAGAGAGAACGAACGAGAGAAAGACAGAAAGAGAGAAAGAGAGAGAGAAAGAGAGAGAGAAAATGAGTGAGAGAAAGAAAAAAAAAAAGAGAGAGAGAGAGAGAGAGAAAATTGTTTTCAGATGTGTTTCGGTCTCACCAATGCGCAAGATCACATTCAACTCAATTGCCTACAATTCACAGTAAAACCGAGAAGAAACAATCTTCAGTGTGCCAGAAGTCTCATAGCCGCAACAAAATCTACTCCTAAATCAAGAACGTGTGAATCAGCGCATAAAATGATCATAACTTGCAACTAGAGTATTTTTACGTAGTGTTATACAGCGTGGGAGTGAGCAGCAGGGTCTGTCATTGTCTGAATGTTTTGGAAAGTGCTATCTCCAACCTGAGAGTTCACGATTCAGCTGATTATAAAGAGCGCTTTTGCATAGTGCATGGCTTTCGCCGGAGAATAATTTATTCGTTATCTGATCTGATACTAGTTTATCTTGCAATGTAAATGATGGGTGAAACGAGACAATGAGAGAGAGAGAGAGAGAGAGAGAGAGAGAGAGAGAGAGAGAGAGAGAGAGAGAGAGAGAGAGAGAGAGAGAGAGAGAGAGAGACAGAGAGACAGAGAGAGAGACAGAGAGAGAGAGAGAGAGACAGAGAGAGAGACAGAGAGAGAGAGAGAGAAAGAAAGAGAGCGAATAATGTTAATTATTGTCATCTGATCGTATCCTACAAAAGGACTGATCGAATTTGGAGAGAGAGAGAGAGAGAGAGAGAGAGAAGGAGAGAGAGGGAGAGAGAAAAAGAGAGAGAGAGAGTGAGAGAAAGAGAGTGAATGTTGTCTTATCGTGTTTTAGCTTACAGAATGAACGATCGGGTTGGAAGAAGAGAGAGAGAGAAAAGGGGAGAGAGAGAGAGGCACACAGACAGATAGACAGACAGAGACAGTCAGAGAGAAAGAGAGAGGACAGAGAGTGAAAAGAGAGAGAGAGAGAGAGACATATAGAACGACAGACAGAATGAATTATTGATTCCAATCGTGATTTATACTACAAAAGCGGGTTGGAGGGAGAGACAGAGAGAGAGAGAGAGGAGAGAGAGAGAGAGAGAGAGAGAGAGAGAGAGAGAGAGAGAGAGAGAGAGAGTGAATTGTTGTCTAATCGTGTTTTATCTTACAGAATGAACGATCGGGTTGGAAGAAGAGAGAGAGAGAGAGAGAGAAAGAGAGAGAGAGAGAGGCACACAGACAGATAGACAGACAGAGACAGACAGACAGATAAACAGAGAGAGAGAAAGAGGAAAGAGAAGTCAGAGAGAGAAAGACAGTGTATGAGAGAAAGAGAGACAGTAAATTATTGACTCGAATCGTGATTTCTACTACAAAAGCGAGTTGGAGTGAGAAAGAGGGAGAGAGAGAGAGGGGGGGGGGAGAGAAAGAGAAAGAGAGAAAGAGAGAGAGAGAGAGATAGAGAGAGAGAGAGAGAGATAGAGAGAGAGAGAGAGAGAGATAGAGAGAGAGAGAGAGAAGTAACCAACCGAATTTCTGACGGCCCTTGGATACCATGCCATGTTGCGGCTCTTTCCTGGAAACAAAGTTTGGCATTAGTTCCTCGTGCTCTCCGGCCTGCACGCGGGGCAGCGCTCCCATCTGGTGAGCACGCGCGAGATGGCCACCGTATGTCTGAAGTCTCTCTCTCAGGAACGTGAGTCAAGGCGCGCTCTCTCCACATATCTGATTCAATAACAATTATACGACTCACTCGTGATTAACTTCCAGAAGTTCTTTTTATTTTGTTTTGGTTTCCATTCTGTTTTGCCATTAGATGACATGAGGATTAAAGTAATCTTTTACTTGCTTATTTATATATTTGTTTATTTATCTTTATTGGAAAACTTAACTTTCAGATATGAGCGTATCAAATAATCGTTTAAATATTATGTGTTTTTTTTAAACATTGTTTTATATATTCTTGGATTCGTTTACATTGAAAAAGAGCTGCAATTAAAGAATTAAATAATGAAACGCCCTTTTTTTTTGGCCATCATGTGACACAAAAGAAGTTTCCTACA
Source organism: Onchidella celtica (assembly GCA_963931925.1). Taxonomy (NCBI): domain Eukaryota; kingdom Metazoa; phylum Mollusca; class Gastropoda; order Systellommatophora; family Onchidiidae; genus Onchidella; species Onchidella celtica. The sequence continues at coordinate 24,796,655 of OZ007569.1, forward strand.
TGTCATATGAATTTTTGAATCACTCAGTTGTGAGAAAAAAAAAATATTCGGCCTTTTCAGTGATTATTTAGTATGGACGAATTTTACCAGCTAGAAACAGTGTAGAATATTACATTTTTGTTGTCTCTGTGGATGAACGCTTTCCAGAGGAACTAAATATTATTGCCTGTGGAAAAGTTAACAATTGTTGAGGAATGTGTTTTTTTTTGTGTGAAAAGAAACATTAGTGTTACTTCCTATCAATGACGACAAAGAAGGAATTCCAAATAGCAGGTAGGTACCATTCTTTTACGTTGTCTATAAACGATTTCAAGCGACCGTTTCTTTTTCCCCCAACTATACTAGATTCTTATTTACTTGGTGTTTGTTTTCCAAATTCTGATTATACTGCACACAAACCATTTGCCGCATTTTTCTGTAATATACGTCACGATGTCATTTCTTGTTTGTTCCATCTCCATTTTTGGAAAAAACACAAAAATGGAGATCTGGAGGCCACAATGGAGAAACGATCAGTCAAGCTTAAAACAACAACAGCAACAACAAAAAATGAACTGTCATGGCATGTAATAAGGCCAGTGCTAATGTTTCATGTCAGGAAATCGCCACCTCACTTCCTGTTTGTTTTAGATCCATTTTCTGCCCAAAAAACAACAACAACTAAACAAAACTGGAGATCTTTTAGTATGTAGAAGGGATATAACACATGCACCCTTTGACACTAGTTTAAAATGCGTTGTGGCACTAATCAAGTAGTTCCACAGTTATGATTTACTCTAACTCCTTATCATAGTACTGAAGCCGCAAACGTTAAACGTCGAATTACTTTTGTCAGTTGTGCAAAAAGCGGAGCTGGAACAAACAAGAAGGAATGTCGACACGTTTTCACTAACCATTAGAACGAGAGATGTCCGTTTTTCCTTCGATCCGCACCTCAGGGTGTGATAAAATCCTCGTCTTCGTCATGGCTTTCATTTCCAAAGCTATACCGAGCCCAAATTCTACATTGTAGATGATGGTGAATGTTGAGTCAGAGACTTATAAATTAAGGGGTATTTGCCATGTCATTGAATTCGACATTTTGCGGATTTTGAAGTTTTGTCATGAAAATGGTTCTCTCACTGCTAATTTCATTATGCATAAATGCCATTCTAATCGGTTTAAAACTTCTCGATGCATGTGTTTGTGACGTAATGTTGTCCTCTGATTTGACACAACTCTTCACAGTTTCCAGCCTCGTTTTCTCGACGAGACAAAAATGCATACACAACAATAGGGAATAGACCCGACGAAATGAATGCTTACTTGACGAAGCAAAAGGTAATACCATGTTTTGATTACGTCCGGATATTCTGCGCCAAAAGTCATGTGCTTTGCTTCCCGAGCAGTCAGTTGCAGTGTACCTGACTCATTTTGTTCTGTTTTTCTTGAACACCCTGACCAAAGGAAACCCATGGACATTAATTATATCGGTGAAATGAGCAAGCTGAATCATATTTCTCGATGGTATTGTTTAGTTGAACGAATGATTGATTTCGTCAAACGAAGGAATTTGTTAAATTTAATGTGTGCACCCTGCACCCCCCCCCCTTCCCCACCCAAAAAAGTCACATAGCCATGGAGAAACAAACAATGGTGAAAAAAAGAAAGAAATTAACAAAAACAAAACAAAAGAATAAAAATGGAAGACCCCCCCCCCCGCCCCCTCTCTCTTTCTTTATTTCTCTCTGTCCGTGTGTGTATGTGTGTATATTTTTGTGTTTCTGTCTGTATATATGTGTGTGTATGTGTGTGTGTGTTTTGGTATAATTGTCAGTAGTGAGACAATGTAAGCACGGGAATTGAAAAGAAAAAGCAAAATAATGTCACTTCTTGCCATAGGTGGCCAGGATTGGGCACGGGCACCAATATTTATTTCTTAAGGCCCTGTCCCAGTGAGGAGAGGAAAAACTGCGAATGAATTGAGGATAGAAAGTTGAATCATCCGCAATCATCCGTAGTGAAAGTTGTAAAAATCTGCAAAATATTACGTGAGAATTACGAATACATGAATAATGTATAGAGAATGTATGACGAATAAAATCGGAAACATAACGTATGATTGCGGATGTGATTGCGGATGAGGGAAAAAATTGTCAAAAACAGACGAATGTATTGCAAATATTGAGGAAGCATACCGGAAATTGACGGATGTATAACGAATATATTGAGGATAAGTTGCGGACGCATTGCGAACAATACGGAAGTATCGCGTACGTTTAGCGATTACATTGCGCACCTGTTGCGGAAACAACGGAAGTTTTGCACACGCGTCGCGTCTGAGTTGCGACAAGAGACGTGCTCTCGTTTTTTCGTTATTCTGTCCACAACCACTGAAGCGATCATGTCAAGCCCACGTCCGAAGTCACAGAAGCAGGGGAGGAGAAAGCAGAAGGCTGCTGGTGATGCTGAAGCCAGGTGGCCATCTCCATCTCCAAGTTCTACACCTACAGTGCTGTCAAGGGATGCATCAAGGTCTCGTACTCCAACCCCAGCACCTATTTACCATTATACCAAAGGCATTCTCCACCACTCTTCTTGCCCTTGACAATCTGTAATTGTAGATTCGCTCTTCCCTTGTCAGGTTTCTTGCGCTGTATGGCTTCATCAGGAATGTTCTCAGGGAGAAAGCATCATCACCCACAACGAAGTAGGGAACATCTTGTATGTCATTTGGCAAGGGATCTGGACGTGGCCAACCCATGATGGTGTCGTTTTCTAGACCATGCTTCATGTCACTGTGGTTGTAGATTTGGGCGTCTGATGCAGCGCCATTTCCTGATACGTCAGCCCAAAGGAACTTGTAGTCGGAACTGACCATGCCAAACAGTATGATGCTGAAAAAACCCTTGTAATTGAAGTATTCTGATCCTGTGTTGGGTGGAGCTTTGCAAGCCACATGCTTGCCGTCAATGGCACCAATTGTGTGAGGGAAGTTCCACCTTTGCAGCCAGTCATCAGCTATTTGCCGCCATTCTTCTTCAGTGGTGGGGCAAGTCATCTGCTCATCAAGGTACTCCTCCACTATGGCTTCACATACTTCTCTGACAACTTTGCTGATGGTGTTGTGTGGCACCCTCCAAGCATACTGCATGTCAGTGTATTTTGTACCAGAGGCAAGGTGACGCAGGGTAATTGCCACCTTGAGACCAGGCTCCATGTTTGGTCTGAAATTTATTTTTGGCTTGGTCAATCTTGGAGTGAGCCTTGTCACAATTTCATCAAACATGACTGGGGGCATCCTCATGAAGTTTTGGAAGGCACGTGGATCTTCATTCCTCAGCTCCACCATCAGCCTGTTGTAGATACCCAGTTCTGGCCTTCTGGCGATCAATGGCCTTACCTTCTTCCTCTTCTTCTTCTCCTTCTTCTTCTCTGGAGCAACTGCTGCACTTGGAATAGTTGATTGTTATGTTCTTAGATGGCTGCTATAATCACATTTCGTCTTTAGCGATCCATTGGGAGATGTGCACCTCTCAACAGCTGGACTGGAAATGAAGAAATGCAGAATTTTCATACATTTCTATAGTGCTTTTGATGTCCGTTTTATGTTTGTAATGCTTTCGCTCCTTTCTCGCACTTTGATCGCAAGTCAAACGCAAAGCACACGTTATATATATATACGTTTTATTCGTTGCCATTCTGTATGCATTCGCTACTCTTTCTTACAGTTCGTCCTATACACGTAATATGCACGCTACATATCCCATATACATTCTCTCCCAATTCGCTACTCATCCGCAATGCATGACCAGTTGCGGAAAGTGGCGGGAACATACCGAATATGACGGGGTGCACAACGAATGTTTTGAGAGTGTACTGCGAATATTTTACGTTCGCTTTGCGAATGTGTTACGGAATTGATCCGCAACCAAAATTTTGAGCTGTTAAAAAATCCTGGGAGCGGAAAGACGGCCCTGTGCGGATGATTGCGAACGTGTGAGAATGTTGCCCGAATGATTTCAGCATATTTCTGGCGAATGTTTTGCGAATAACCCCAAATTGTATCCGCATATCATTCGCAATTCTTCCTAAACCTCACTGGGACAGGGCCATTAGTGCAAGTATAAAGTTTGCGTGAAATCTTCGTCACTGAATCTTCGATAGTTCTTTCCTTCTTTGGTTCCAGTGGTTACTCGAGAAAGGCGAGGTGACTAAAATACAAAGCCTCAATACAGTGGAGTTTGACACACTGACCTCAGCAACAGTCATGTCTTTAACAAACTCATAGTCGAATAATAAATATGTACACAAGAATAAAATGATCATTGGCGATAAGAAATTATTCTTTGTTGTTGTGGTTGTAAAAGTCTAGTCTTTCTAGTTGTTTCTGAGTGTTTGCAAAGGCTCCTGTACACAGAAATCGTAAAGCCACAACACCGTACCTAGTTGTGACAGGATGGTCTGCATCCATATCATAATTATAGGCTAGTGGTGCCCATGAATAACAAACAAGTCTAACTCCGCTTTAATTGTTTCTTTAAAAAATTGAGTTCGACATTTTAATATTTTTCTTCGATTTAAATAGTAGGCCAAGCGAAAAGTCACGAAACAATTAGTTTTAGTTTCTCTCGGGGGTATTAAATCTTTTTTCAGTGGGAAGACTGAAAGACCCCGAATACCCATTCACAAGGTTACCTCTTAGTTTTCAAGAAAACTGAAATTTAAACACTCTTTTAAATTATTCACCGACAGAAGAAAAATACAGAAAAACATGCCATGAAATGAACTTGGTTGTGGTGGCAAAAGGGGTTGAGGGAGGAGGATTAGAAGCGGGTGTACCAGAAACGAAAAACGTTGACCATTAATGTTTTTTTTAATTAACTTCCACCCTTTATATCTTTGAATGTTCCTCTTTCGCCCTGGGCAGAAAAGTACATTACATAATGTATTTATTACTCAACTGATCGTCTCTTAGAATGGCATGGTTTTAACTCCCTTCCGTCAACTATTGAAAAATTGATGATTGAAATTTCATGCGCTCTCGGCGTTTAAAGATATTACTCTTTTGCTTTATAGTAATACTCACTAATTACACACCAAATCCGCTTGACATTTTCTGACACACACACTGGAGAAGTAGTGTGTAGTGTGTAGTGTGTAAATCAGTTCCGACAAAAAGTGGAGACAGAACCTAGTCATTTATGGAGACGAGATCCTAGATAGACTTTTTTTAGACATTTTTTTTAATTTTCATTTTTGATAACCCAAGCTGTACTTTGCCCTTCTTAATTACTACTCTTAGCCGCAAACAGAAATATTTGGTACGTGCAACACGCTTCCAGTGCATTCATTCACAGTAGATCCGCTAATTTCCAGGGGTGTCCCGGGTCAACGGAACCAGGAACGAAGATTGATTTGGTACATTAGTAGTAGTCGTTACTACACATGGTGTGGAATAGAAAAAATATATGTCACCCTGCAGGCCTATATTCACAGTACAAGATTTCATGCAGTGTGAATTATTTAACGACCTGACTCACTTCCACCGCAGACGCACTCCGTTCTGAAAAAAAGCGCCCAAATTTGCGCCTTAATTAAGCCTCTAGTGTCCAGTGAGCCATGTTGCAATGTCTCACTCCCAGTGCAATGTTCTACATTTTGGACACGTTGTAATTTTACTTGATAACATGACCTTTCCCTCTTCCTTTCTTTTTCCTTCTATCTATCTACTATCCATCCATCCATCCATCCATCCATCGATCCATCCATCATCCAGCCACCCACCCACCTATCTATCTATCTATCTGTCTGTCTGTCTGTCTGTCTGTCTGTCTGTCTGTCTGTCTGTCTGTCTGTCTGTCTGTCTGTCTGTCTGTCTGTCTGTCTGTCTGTCCGTCCGTCCGTCCGTCCGTCCGTTCACCCACCCACCCACCCACCCACCATCCATCCATCCATCCATCCATCCATCCATCCATCCATCTGTCTGTCTATCTATCTATCTATCTATCCATCCATCCATCCATCCATCCATCCATCCATCCATCCATCCATCCATCCATCCATCCATCCATCCATCCATCCATCCATCCATCCATCCATCCATCCATCCATCCATCCATCCATCCATCCATCCATCCATCCATCCATCCATCCATCTATCTATCTATCTATCTATCTATCTATCTATCTATCTATCTATCTATCTATCTATCTATCTATCTATCTATCTATCTATCTATCTATCTATCTATCTATCTATTTATCTGTGTGCCTGCCCGCCTGCCTGCCTGCCTGCCTGCCTGCCTGCCTGCTTGTCTGTCTGTCTGTGTAACTTTCTTTCCTTCCTTTTTTTTTTTTTTCTTCATTCAGTTTAAATAAAATGTATTACTTTACTTTCATTCAGAATTTACTTTTGGACAAAGGTACTTTATTTCTTGGGCACCAAAAAGTTAAGAACCGGAACCACCAGCCTGCCCTAAACACAGTTCAGTCTTAACATGAAATTCCGTCTATGAAGTAAAACTCAGCCTGATGATTTTGATTGATTTTTTTCTAAGGTGATAATTTGCAATCAGCCATTCCATAAATCAGATTTGGTCTAGCTCAGAGTCTTACGACAGCGTTAACTCCATTGGCCCCATCTGAACTAAACAGCAACAACAACTAAAAAGTCGATTCATTCTGATGTCAGCTTTACTTAGATGACTTTTTACTTTCTTTAGTAAATTTTCCAAAGTAGGAGAGATAGTGGAATTGTAAGAATGAAAAAGTATGAAACAGTGGCACGAATACCTAGATTCTTTCAACTGGTTCTTTTGCCGATAAACATTTCTCTGACGATCATAACATTTGACCACCAAGAAGTTTAAGCCTCATAATATCTGACTGGAAAATATTATTTACTGATACTCAACGATCTAGTATTATGGAAGCTATAGGACCGAAATTAATCATAATAATAATAATCATAACCATAGTAATGATAATCATAATAATACATGTAGTAAGTACAAGATGTGACGTGCATAATTGTACTTCGGGAATGGGCAATATTTCACCCCGGTGGGATTTCCTCTCGAATCAGTGGATCTTTTGGGGGGATTTTTTGTTGTTTTTTTTACCTAAAAAAAAACTACAACCGAACAGAAATGGTTGAATTAACATCAAATATACATGTTCAGCCAAGTGCATTTTGCAATTAAAAGTGAACATCTGTTAATTCGCTGCTGAATTCTCCCATAGGCTTTCAGATGCAGGGAATGCCTGATACTGTTAGAATTCGTTGCAGTTCCACAGCCCCTAAATGCCAAGGAGTATTCCTTGTACGTTTTTTTTTTTTTTTTGGTTGATGTAGAGAGCTAATCATAATATACACACACACTCACTCACTCACACACGCAGGCATGCAGGCACACAAACACACACATACACACACATACACACACACACAGACAGTCTTTCATATCAGGGCCAAATCTCCATAATCTATGTCTGCAGATTGCTTTGGAAGAAGTATCATTGTGAGGCCAAAACAAAAACAGAAAAGGTATTTGCGAAGCCCTGCAGGGATAAACAGACATAATTATAATTATAATCTAGACCTTGCACGATCGAGACGACCAACTTACAGTTTTCCAATCAACTTTAAATCAAGCATATTTACTAAAGCGGCCTTTTTTCTCCTTGTAACGTCTATTTTTTTTTTTCCACAGTAATTTTGTTCAGTCACCTAGAGACTTGTAGTTCGGTGTGTGACCATTTAGATTGGTGAATACCTTTGGTATGTCCTCCATATTCTAAAACTCTCCGTGGTATTATAGATGAAGTATTCAACTGTTTCATTACATAATACATAGTCTATATTACGATTTATAGTCCCAAACCTATCGCGACTTTAGTTCTTATTTCATTCCATCTCGCGTCCCATTTTCTGAAAAACTGGAGATCATTTAGTATGTAGAAGAGAAGATATAACCAATGCACATTTCGACACATGTTTAAAATGCCTTGTGGCACTTATCAAGCTGTTTCACAGTTCCGATTTAGTCTAACTCCTTATCATAACACTAAAGCCGCAAACATTTTAACGGCGAAATTCTCAGTTGTGCAAAAATGGAGTTGGAACAAACAAAAACTAAAGTCGCGCTGTGCTGAATGTGAATGAAGACTGCTATTGCAATGCCCTGATTTCTTAGCTTCATCAAATTTCTTATTGTTTCGTGTATTGCAGAATTATTTATGCATGTCTTTGTAAAAAATGTAAATAATATTCATAATATCTTGTCTTTTTTTAAGAAATAAGAGGGTTAAGATCTACGTTGCGTGATAGCATCTAAAGAAGTCTATTTGAACTGTGGGAATGTAGGTATTTCTTATGGATGGGTTCAAAATAGCTGTTTAGTCAGTGTAGACAAGAGGGCAGATTGAAGTCACGTATTTGCTTTGCTATGATGAGTTAGCTCTGGCGACCAGACCGTGACCAAGAACTTGTTAGCTACTCAGATTTATCAGAGGCTCAGATTACTCTCTGTCTCTGCCTGTCTGTCTCTCTCTCTTTCTCTCTCTCCCTCCCATTCCTTCTCTTTTTGTTCCTTTCTGTCACTCTGTATCTCGCTGTCTTTTTCAGTCTATTTCTTTCTGTCTCTCTCTCTGTTTCTGTCAGACTCTGTCCTTTCTCTCTCGCTCTCTCTATCTTCCCTCTCTCTCCCTCTCTCTATTTTTGCTGTCTGTGTCTCTCGGTCTGTCTGTCTGTCTCACTCTCTCTCTCGTCTTTTGTCTCTCTCTGTCTCAGTCTGTCTGTCTGTTAGTCTCTCTCTCTCTCTCTCTTTCTCTTTCTCTTTCTCTTTCTTTCTCTCTCTCGCATAGTGGGTATAAAAAACTTTTTATTTGTTTATTGTTCTTTTGTTGTGTATATTTGTAGCCGGAAATACAGATCTTACGGATGCGTCTGCGAGAATGAAAATAGTGCATGATAATCTACTCAGATCTTAGTGAAAGATCCAAGCTCGATCAGTCGACTTTCCAAAACGGGTACAGACAAAATTACATCTGTTGGAATTCACAAGTAAGAAAGCGTGGGCTAGAGTGAAAATAGTGCATGATAATCTATTCAGATATAATGAAAGATCCGAGCGTTTCCAAAAACAGTGCAGATAAGTTATGTCTGTTGTACTTCACAAGTTCAATCTCTTTCAATCAGCAATACACGGATGAACTATGATGATTCCAATTCGGTACTCAGAGAGCTTTGATGTCGTTTTGTTTGTTTGTATTTTTTAATCAAAGATACTTAAACTTGTGATGTTATGGGGAAGGAGAGATTCAGGTGTAATAAAATTTCATTTCAATTTTGTGGTAACCTTATATACCGGTGAACCGTAATTTCGCGTAATTAAATCCATGGCTGCATTATCGAACGCGCGAAACGCATGGAAAAGCACAGAATTTCGCATCCGGTTTAAATGTTTTTTTGTCTATTAAGAATCTGTGGGTTAATTTACCAAATACAAAAGAAATCCCCGGCCTCTACTATTGATTGGTTAATTGAGATGTGTGTTTTGACAGCATTCAAACGTCATGCAATGACAAAAAACCGCAACCAATTTTCTATGTTACGGAAAAAGACTGTACAAGCCAATCTAGATCAAATCTCCTTTCTAACATCATTTTATAGCATGAAAAGTGCTTTATCTTTGTACTTGGGGTTTAATGCTTTTGTAATAAATGTGAGTGTGCATGAGAAAACCCGGTATAAGTCGGCAGAGCTGATTTTGAGAAAAACGGCTTTGAAGTGAAAATATGGGTCCGACACAAACCTCCAACTTGGCTGTTGTTTAGGGGACCGTGGCATGTTACAGGGTAAACTGTAGACGAGCAGTGAACACCACTCACTATGATCTCTATAACGGCTTTGTAATTAGACTACGGCCTCCTAACAAGATCCAAAAACTTCCGACTCGGCTGTTGCTAGGGGACCGTGGCATGTTACAAGGTAAACTGTAGATGAGCAGTGAACACTACTCACTATGATCTCTACAACTGCTTAGTTATTAAGACTACGGTCTCCTAACAGCAATCACTCCAATATTACTTGGTCAATTAGCTATGGCCACTAATACGATTAAATGCCGTTTTCTCAAAATCTTGTTTTCGGGGGGTCATTGTCTTCAATTTATCAGAAATGTCTTGTCTTTTATTATATGTACAGAACTCAAAATGTCATGTTGCCGACTTATACCGGGTTTTCTGATGCACACTCACAAATGTGATAATACAAATACAATAGATTTTTATAGCACGATTTTCCTGACGGCTGAAGGCCAGTGGCGGATCTACCATGAACTAATGAAGCTTAGGCTTCAGGGTCCCCAATCCCGGATGCGTGATTTTTTTCCCGTACGAGCTTTAGCAAATTCAGGAGCCGGCCAGCAACACACCCCCAAACACAGAGCAGCTCCAACACATCCCAGGGATTTTCGGTGACGTTCGGAATCATATCAGGCACAGTCCAGAGATTGCAGCACCCATGGCAGTGTTCGATAAGACGAGAAATCCCTTGGCCGATGACCTGTGTTTGGGGGTGGGTTGCTGCCCCGCTCCTGAATTTGCTAAAGCTTGTACGGAAAAAAAAATCCCGCCTCCCGGAGAGGCCCTGAAGAAACTTTTCTTAATGAGTGAATTTTGGATGTTGCCCCATCGTTGCTGGTTGCGAAGGGGCCCCATAACAGTTCAAGCTTCAGGGCCCCAAGATGTAGATCCGCCCCTGCTCAAGGCGCATTACAGGAAGATAAACAAAGTAATAATCCACTCTCATATGCAGATTATATGCATTCATGCATACAAACACAACGATACACGCGCACGGTCGTATTCATGCACACATCCACACAACACACACCCCATTTACTAGACACGGCACAGAAATTCCGTCAAGAGTCAAAATACTGTTTAAAATCTTTAATTTTGCACAACTGATGGTTTCTTTTGGTTATGAAAACACTGGATGAAATGGACAGAACAAAATTAAGCAGGACGCATTGCGAATTTGTTATTTTTTTTGCATCTCCTGTAAATATTTGTTTTCGACGCTCATGGTGTTTCTCCGTAGTATGGCATCTATCTGTGTCCCTGGCCTAGCATGTGTACATATCTCTGCGTGCCTCCTCACAGCATCATTAAACTCGTCAATTCTTTGTTTTGGTTTTAAACTCGCGAGTCATGATCCTTTTAATCTTTATTTGTGTTAGATTTATTACATGTTTACTCTTCATTTCAAAAATGGGGAAATTAATTAGGGCCCAGAAAATTTATGGACATTAAACGTTGAAAACGAAAAAGAACGAAGGAGTGGTTTGAACCAGTTAACGAAGTGTGGCCCTTCAGTAAGTCGGTGTATTGTATGCTACAGTCCATTTTAAAATTTAAAAATCAAAAGCGATTTTGTGTTACAAAAACTAGTTAGTCCATTGACTCGGAGAATACAGTGATGTGACATTTTATTTACTTTCATTTTCTACCAGCAATGCGTAAGGAGAAGCGAGGCACGAAATTTCCGATCCCACTTTTTGATTCTACTCGTCGAAAATGCTTCTCTTTCTTTACGGCTCAAAAAATCTTAATTAATGAATATTTAAAACTGGCTTTTGTCCAAAGTGGATGAGTTCACGTATTTTATTGTAAAAAAAAAATGAAGCAGAATACAAAGTTCCATAAATGTTTATCACGTGATCACGACGTTTTAGATGCTTACACATTCACCCTCTAGCTCCATTATAGCACGTTAGATGAACATCGCATGAACCGAAGTTATTATGTAAGCACAACAAAAACTTCATTTTTTTTAAAGCCTCAAAATTATTTATTTTAGCATGCACTAAGTAGGTGTTGAATGTCCACATATCCTAATACTCTGATTTGTTAACAAATGAGGGAATCGGAGTTTGTTGTAACACAACTGTTTGAACTATTGCAATCTTTCCGCGCACACTGACTGGTGTTGGCCAAAACGTTCAGATGATGACATGATCCCACATGGACAGTCGTATCCAAATTCAACTGGCCAGGATTTCAGGGTCCCTTTGGGTCGATCTGAACAGGTACTTTAGGGACGTTTTCGGCTATGCCATGATGGGGAGCCCTTGGTCGCCAGCGATAGTGATACCCAGGAGAGGAGGACGAGCCCCCTGCCAATAGCGACGAGTCTGCTCTGTTACCCGATCTGGACTACTATAACCGAATTTTTTGTTTTGTTTTGCAAGACGTGCAAAAACCTGTGGATATGATACAATAGCATCCAAGCAATAATAATAATAATCATATACCGTGGTGTTGTCTTCGGGAATTTGGTACCACTTTAGACAACAGTAGTTTCAAGCTAGTACTGATAATAATAATGTATCATGAGTTGGTTCTTTGGAAATCGGTGCCGTTTCAATTAAACGTAACAAATTTAAGAATTATGACCAGTTTTCTCGCCATCAGACACTTTGTTACTGCATGGCATGTTAAAAATATTCATGATTGTACATAATCTGAGAGTCATTAATACTTTGTTCTTGTTGATAAATGCATTTAGCGAACAGCTACAGGGATAGTATCTAAATTCTTTTTAAAAAATTGACACTAAAACAAAGTTTCAAGTTTCTCCTTACATAAAATAAAAAAGCAACAGTGGTCGACATTTCCATGGCTATAATGACTTTCGTTTAGCATAAAACGGCTCTATGAATTACATTTTTTGCTCTTTTCTGTTAATTAACCCTTTCTTTGCCAAGATCTGAAAGTTGTAATTTTTATGTTCCTAGTTACCATTACATTATGATTATTGTAGTTTGTAACGTGGTCAGTGAGAATCAAAATTGATGAAACATGTTAATTTTCTAACAGTGATTTTTTTTTTTTTTAATTACACCAGCGACGCTACCGATAATGAAATCAGAATTAGGCATTGCTGGCATTTAAAGGGTTAACGACCTTAGATAATGTAACAAAATCCATACAAATAAGAGGGGGCTGCAAACTTGGGCCGAAAACTCAAGAGATTGCCACGAAAGCTAGAAATATGCGGGTTTTACCCAGATTCATAAAACTTATAGTTAGCAATGCAGGGATGAAATTATAGGCTGATATGCGTATTGTGCTCAGCTAGGACAGTTTTCGAAATTAACCCTATCTTTTCCACGTTACGTTTTATAGTCCTAGCTTTTCCTGGCAGTGTTTTGTAAAAAACGTTTCTTTTTCCGGTGTTTAATGGGTTCAAAGAGTTTGCCAGATTGTCTGGCAAGGGTTGACTAGTGATATAATATTCATTTTGGTAGATAGTCCGACGGTGCTGATTGCATTGGTATTTTCTCTTGTTCTCGTTCCATAGTCTGTTTTTCTGGGAAAATAATGATAAATGTAACCTTTAGGTCCTCAGTTATCTCCCCAATCTCACGTAGAACGTGATATATCCTGTCACGTGTACCCGTGGTATGCTGTACATCATTAAAGTAAATCAGAGTGCCCCGACAATAGAAAATTACTTTGCCTCTGCATTCATTTATCCGCCCACACCTGAGTCTGATTCTGGATTGTCCAATCTTTATAGAACGAGGACCGCAGATGTAAATTTTGATCCCATCAAGAGCCACTCAACTGTAACTGTTAAAGAGGTTTTGAACTTGAGTTTTGAGAGTCAGCACGTCGACCGATAATGGTCGGGGGCGCAGTGGCCTAGAGGCAAGGTGCTCGCCTCTCATGCCGAAGGTACCGGGTTCGAATCACGGTCGGTGCAATCATGTTGGAATTTTGGGATTTTTCTCCTATTTTCCAGTCCCTGATTCTATGTTAGGTAAGATGGAGCACCTAGTCTTCTCGGATAAGGACGAAAAATTCGGATGGTCCGTGTGCACGTTGCGTACGTCAAAGATACCTTCGCAGTTGGAAATCGAAAAGAGAAGGCCGAACTGACAGGCCTCTGCCCGGGCGAAAATTAAAAAAAACGAATCCCTGCCACAAGAAACTAAAACACAAGAAAAGTGAGGTGTAAATGCCAAGGGCAGCGAAACCTCCTAAAATAAAGACCTAAACACCATCGGTCACGCTGCGCTTGGAAAAAAATCAAGACGATAGACAGAATGTTACAGAAAGCTAAGGACAGGACAGAAGCAGACCTTCCTAGAAGCGCTCACTAAACACCCACTGTTAAAGAGGCATTGTGGGATAACCGCTTGTGGTAGGTCCTAGCGTAGTGTGAGCGTTTTCGTGTGGACGTGCTTTTTCCAAATCTAGCTCATATTCAAACTGCTACGGCAACAACTAATCCATGCTTGTGTATTCATACCCATTTTCCTAGTGCCATCATATCTCAAAAAGAATAATTTCATTGTTCACTTTTCCCCTGTTCACTGATGCTTACAGACATTTATGATAATTCTAGCAGGAAGTGTTGGCGTCACGGGTCATATGCTATGAAAAAAAAAATAAAGGATCGGAGACGAGCATCCAGCGACACAAAGCAAACCAAAAAAATACTTCTTCACCATTTGAAGCCTCCAAATGTGAAAAGAAGAACCTTCTGCGCGACGAATTTAATGATGGCACCTTTAACATTTCACGGAAGTCCCAGATGTATGAGTGGGCTAGGTCTTGTGAAAAATCCCTCGAGCTTTTATATTTATAGATGTGAACCCAGCGCACTAATTTCGTGATATTTTTTTTTCTTTCCCCATAGGACTAATGTCATACACCTGTATTTGCCAACGTTGAGTTAACCCATCGATGCAAAATACTTCATTAAATTGGATATTTGAAGAACCCTCAGCTTGGCCTAGCGATTTCTAACCATCAGAAAACATATCGCCTGGTGTGAAGACCAGTGTTAAATGGGTCTTCTTGTTCTGTGAAACCACTCCACAGGCTGTATCAAATTCCCCGCACTTTCACCAGACTCAGCGATAAACGCGGCAAGAGATCCATTAAGCATGAGCTTATCTTAAGAGGAATAAAACCCGCAGTTTTAATTAAGTGCTGTTGAAATCCTAAACTTTGCCCAGGGAAGCCATCAGTGATTTAGCGCTCGCCGCATGAACCCAATTGAACTTTGCATTGCCTTCCCAGAACACCCTGGCACCCTCGATGAATAATTGATAGACTGCTGTCATGTCCTTCAATAAATAATGGATTGTGTCGCACGAACTAGACAGTGTGGTAATTATTGCATAGTCATACCCATTATTTTAGCTATTTGCTACTCGCGTACATCATGGTGCGAAATAAGCCTAAAACTCCAGCAATCAGTTGAGGAAATACATCACTCTGTAAATTCGACAAGATTGTGTCATAATTCTATATCCAATAGCGTTTTCACTAAAACTCATGGGTAGGCATGGCTTTTCTTCTTAATCTAACATAAAATTGCCATTTTGCAGGATTCTCTTCACTTCCAGTAGTGCTATCTGACATGATGGGTTTAAATTTTACCCAAGCCACGGTAAAGAACAGCAAAGTTCAAACATGTGATCTGTATCGCAGTTTTATTATAAACAAAATCAATATTTCATATTCAAGCAAAAATAAAGTCATTGCTTTCCTTCTGTTTTGTTCAAAGTGAACGTTTGAAAATTTTTAAGTGCTACTTCTTGGTACAAATAATTATCCATTGACGTTCTTGGTCAAATACATAATTACAACTTCCTGTTTCATTGCAAGTTTATTGATCAGCAACAAAACAAAACATATAATCATAGAAGGTGGCATGTTACAGGGAATTTCAGACTGGACTAACAAGCAGATGAGTGGAAATCGTTCTGAGACAAATTCATTGAATTAAAATTTAATTACTAAATTTATCATCCGGTCACTTGACGTCGGCGATTCGGCGGTCTGTACCATTCAGATGCGAATTTAGCCATGTTTGCTACCAGGATTTCTTGCTCGTCACAATGTAAAAAGTTTTTTTTTCTGATCTCAGACTGTGCACGTCATACACAAAGAGACGAATCGATGACGTAGGTAAATGGGTAGATGGGATAGATCAAATCAATCTCGTTCATTAGGCAAATGGCACATAACAGATGCGTTTAAAATGGTAGGCAATGGGGAACGGGATTGAATGACACAGTTACTATATTTAGATTTACGTCATGGGTAATTCGAACTGTTCAACGCGGCTGTTAAGCACAGTTATGGACTTTGTACACACGTTTCATGTGCAGTTGGTCTTTGTGCCTCGAATCGCCCTTACAAAGTCTATAACAACTGTGCGTAACCACCGCGTTGAACAGTTCGAATGTCCCATGACGTCATCGTTAAATTTAAATATTGTAACTGTGTCATTAAATCCAGTTCCCTATTAATAAGCGATTCCTTGCTAAGAGTCCTGGGATTCACTGACTTAGGCCCCTCGCGCACTATGTTAAAATTAGCCACCCGTTCAATGCAAGCAATCTTTCGCGTGGCGTGCAGCACAGTAAACTCTGTGCCAAGCAAGCAAAAATCTGCGTTTGCACGCCGTGCAGTAGGCGAAACGGGATGGTGCGCACGGCCCCTTTGGCCTATAGCGCCCTAATGCAAGACTTTATTGCCCGTATTTTGTGGACTATTAAGTTAAAAGGGACCTGGCGTACTCGTGAGACTGGGGCAGGTCTGTTGTGCTTATTGATCCAGAGGAACTTCAAGTTTGAGTCAAAACAAACGCAATGTTGACTTTATACAGCACGCTACTAGCCCTAGTTTGCCGTTGGTGATCAGAGTAATAATTTTGTGATCTGAGTAGCCGTGTGTCATTCATCTCAACACCTTACTAATTATTTCTACACCTGATGAATGAGGCATGCTTTCTGTCATCACTGAATACTGAAAAGATAAACTGCAGTCAGTATACAATGGTAAGATATCGGGAATTAGGTGGGGTTCACATGGGGGTCATGATAGGGAAACGATCAGTCAAACTTAAATAAAAAACAGAACGAAAAAAAAAAAAAATTAATTAATAGTCATGGCATGTAAGGCTAGTTCTAATTTTTCATATCAGGAAATCGCGACCTTGGATCTTGTTTGATCTATCTCCATTTTCTGAAAAAACAACAACAACTGGAGATCTTTTAGTGTGTAGAAGAGATATAACAAATACACACTTGGTATTTGATTAAAATGCCTTGTGACACTTATCAAGCTTCTTTCACAGTTTCCATTTATTCTCACTCCTTATCATAATAACTGAAGCTGCTAACGTTTAGCTTCGAATTTCTCCGTTGTGTGAAGTGGAGTTGGAACAAGAAAGAACTGAAGTCGTGAAATAAAATTAAAAAAAACAATAAACCAATCATAATCCCGAGAAACACACACACTGTCAAAAAAAAACAAAAACAAACAGACGCGACAACAAAATAAAACGAGGAGGTTTTGAAATTGAAATTTACAAACGTGTAAAAGTGTGACTTTTCATTTCTTTCATTATATATTTCTTTTCATTCTGGCGTCCATAAGCGAAACAACACACCATTTGCATGAGGACAGTTCGAGGTACTTGAGGCAGATATGATGATTTTTGCCCAAACTGAATCTAAAAATTTATATTAGTAATTGAACTATTTTTAACCGTTTTTTTTTTACTGGTTTCGTAACTGTGTTTATAATAAGTTGTCTTTTTGCGACTATTTATTGTAAAGCGTCCAGAGCGTATTTTAAATGGAAAGTATGCCCTGTATTATTATTATTAAATCATTATTATTATTATTGAGTATCATTAATTTTACTATAAATGTTGTTGTTATTGTTGTTATTGTTGCTGTCATGACTATTACTACCAGCACCAGTATTTCAGACAAATCATGCGAGTGCAGTTAAGTTACATTTGAGCTGTACTAGGCGAGAGAGATTATGAGAGAAGGGTATTAGGGGACAGAGAAGGTTGTTTGAGGCAAGGCGCCCCCCCCCCCCCCGTAAAGCATCTGCACTGGGAGAGGGGTGGCCACCAGCATATGAAAGAGGGCATATAAGTGGCGGGGGGGGGGGAAACTGAAGGGTAGATACGCTTTTCAGTAACGGCCATGAATTAAAAAGCTTTATTTATCTTCATATAATTTTTTTCAACAAAAGTTCTAATGAAGCAGTAAGACAGTCCTGCCCGCCATTATTTAGAGGTTCAAAACATCAAAGCCATTTCATGGGCATTCAGCATTTTAACTCTTTGAGTGCCAGTCACCGGTACATCGGTTCTCCCCTTGGTCACGTTTGTGCCAATCACCGATATATCAGTGCAGAAAAACGCTAGGCTATTTTGTTTCGGGAAGAAAGAAAGTCGACTTTGTATTAATAAAATTAATGTTGCTGTAGTTAGTCTTCATTCATCTTCCCCATTATTAATTTTCTTCCTGTATCGGTAAACACAGAAAAATTCATGGCACACACAGAGTTAATGGCCGTGCTCCCGCGCGGGAAGGGGGGGGGGGTTACATTTCTTTTAATGTTTATAGAGTGCTTGTCTAACGCCTATTTATTGGACATCTATAATCTTCAAATGTGTGTAATCCATTCTGTTAGGTTATGTATTGTTGTTGTTCGTCCATCGCAAGCCACCACGACTTCATTTTCTCTCACGAACGTCTGGTTGCGTGTGCGAAGACAACTGATCAGGCCAGTCCTGACCGTGAATTCTCGCCCCCAAGTTATGTGTACTACACGTGGCAAAGGGGTGGGGGAGAGGAAGGGACGGGGGTAAATCGCCAAAAATCTTACATAGGTATTTTTTGGATGGCCCCCAAGCGGACGTTTCCAGCAACAGCTCAGCTCCTGCCAATCGACAAGCTTTAAACCACAACCACATGCACGGCTTTCATCTGCTCCACTGTATCTTTTTAGCCGACGGATGAAGAGTGTAATTCGTTGGGCAGTTCAACAGCAGTTGTAGAACAGGTACGATATTGGTAGCCTCATTGAATATAGTCTTAAGGGTTGAAGAGATGCGTGGAAATAGATGAGTAGATGAAGCAAATTTGTGCCAATTAGATGGTCAGCATTGCAGGTTGTACCGTGAATGTTGGAGATGGTAGTAATATCATAGTCAAAAACAAAAATATAGTAGCTCTGAAGTTACATAATTTGTGTGACTAAGTCTCGCCATATGTTTATATATGGTAGGGTATTTCCCCAATTGTTGTATGTGCATTTTTGTCTTTTCGAGAAAATCAGGACCGAAACCTTGAAGAATTATTGTGTAAAATCAGAGGACAACATCACGTGGTAATCATATACCTCGAAAAGTTTTTTACCAGGTGGGAATGACACTTGTACATAATGAAATAATGGGTGACTGAGAACCATTTTCATGACAAAAACTCAAAATCCACAAAATGTCGCATACGACAATATGGCAAATTCTCTCTCTCTCTCTCTCCCCCCCCCCCCCCATATGATTATATAAATGATTGGCACATGGCGATGGAGAATGAGTCTTGGGCACTGAACATGGCTTTTTCTTTTATTTCTTGTGTATGTTTAAGTCTTTCCTCTAGGAGGCTCGCCACTCAAGGCGTTTGCAACCGTATTTTTTTTTTATTATGCAGTCTTAGTTCTCTCTTTTGATTTCTCGTCTTGGCTTTCTTCTTCTAGTTTTTCTTGCCTCTTTCCTCTTCTGTAGCCCCAGAAAGGCTGTTTTGTAGCCCTGGAAAGGGCGATTTCGGACTGGCGTTTTTAATTTCTCATTTCAAGAAAGACATGATGAGTTTTTCCGATTCAAAATTTAAGTTCACCGAAGAGCAACAGATGCTTTGAAAACGTAATTCGAGGTAGACGAGACTTGTGATGTTTATCGAGTAATATAAGGACCCTGAAGAATAGAACCGACGAGAACTTTTTTCCCTTTGAAGTGTGTAACGCCAATTATTCTGTAGAGAGGGCCCCAATACTTCCAGCTTCAATGAGCTAACCGGGTCCAGACGCATCATGCTCGTGTGGGTTGATTGGTTGAGCTTTTATTGAGAACATTAGCGAGGTTAATTAGTCTGATTAATGGCGGCCCTCGACCATTTAGCGTTACGTCAAGAAAGGTAAATGTTTAGCTAGCCAAGTTTTTCGGGAGGTGAGCACTCGCTTCTGTTTGGTATCTGTACGCGCGGGCCTTTATCATGTTTCAGTAAAGCCAGGGTATTTTCTTACGTGTCTCAGATTATCTGAGTTCGCCCTTGAATTAACCAATGGACTCGGTCCAATACGATAAGCTGATAAGTAGATACGGTTACCCCGTTCTTCTACTCATTGTATAATGTAGTGCAAGTCTACAGTGGCGGGCCTTTCTCGTTATTTCACGGAGTCAGTAGAAGATAAACATTTAAACGTGCACCGATAAGAGACGAATGTTAGAGGAACTTTAGCCGGGGAAGAAGGGGGATTATTTCATTAAGTCTACTAACCGTATCCCCGCCATGCACTGTCTTCCTTCTCCTTTTTATTTTCAGTCTTGTATTGTTCCCTGAATACGAGCAAGAGAAAAGTCCACTATTGTCGGTATTAAAAGAAAACAACACGATCTTGAAGGCTATGTTCTGACTTTTAAAAAACAACACGATCTTGAAGGCTATGTTCTGACTTTTAAAAAACAACACAAAAAAACAACAACGAAAACGGCTGAACGTAATTTCATGGAACTTTTGAAAGGAAAAGTAATGGAACAGGCCAGGTATTATTTACAGAGCCAGTTGATGGATAAATTATTTTGAAAAATAATCAGAAAAGAAAAATTTGTGAGACTGTGGATTTCCTTCATAACTTTTTAAGATTCCAATTCTCCAGTAAGCTCCACCGATCTCTAAATTATTCAGTGGCGCCATATATAGGACAGAGCCCTAGGCAGCTAAAAAATAAAAATAAAAGTCAATGTTGTCGGATATAAAATTTTTATGTTTTACATTAAAAATATTCTCAGATCCTTGACTTCCATTTGCAGAAAATGCAACAAATGAACAATAATGTTCTCCTTCCTTTTTTTTTTTTAAACCTTCATTAAGTTTGCAACGTACCGCTTCGATGCCAGTTTCCCCCTTCAGGGAGGGAGACGTAACCATGCTTATATGTTATAACATATTAGTTGACGGTAATAGAAAATCGTCATTCTCTTTTCATATTGCATTAATTGTCATCCAAAATCATTCACGTCATTACATAAGAAAATGTGGACAGATATTCATGCAGTGGCACATTATAAAATATGTCTATAATATAAAGTAACTCAAAGAATGAACTGTTTGCTTTTCTTTTTCTTTTTTTTTTTATCATTGATTTTCAGTTTTTCTGAACATTAAATATTTGATTGATATTGAAAGAACGGAGGGAAAATGTTTCATAGATATGTAAAGACAAGAAAGTAAAAAGACAACAAAAAAAAACAACAACATGTTAATTTCTTGTTTCTCTTCCCTGGCCACACATTTGTATGCAAGAAACAAGTTAATGTATCCTATAGTTTGCGAATCTATTTCAAAAGTGTGTTGGCATTTCAACTGTCATCCATTCCTTGTGTACCGAGTTTCCCCAAGTCAACAATGTAATAACATTATTTCCGAAATTGATTTCTGAACGTTTTGCAGGCCCGAGAATTCCGGCTAAGCAGTTCCAGCAAAGTGGGTAAAACTGAATCTATCTCCGAAATCTGTTTGCCGTCTCGGCGCAATGACAGGGGGCTGACATGTATGTCGGGAGGTTAACGCCCTCAATGAAGAAGTTCCCGCGCAAGGATTACGCGCGTATCTCAAAGGCCACTTAACCGCCTCAGCCGTAGGGGGGCGATCCGCTGCGCGGACGGAAGACGTGACGTCTGCTTATCACTCATCATCTACCTTTGATGTCCCTGAGAGAGATTGAGAGTTCTAAGATGGGCAAAGGGAAAGTTCTGTCATTGACTAGAACGTCATTGCAAAAGACAAGGCATTTCATAACTTCAAAAACAGGCATTTCGTAATTAAAGCTGTGAGTGGCTAAGAGACGCAACGTCTTTAGAATTTCTACGTACTCACAGCATTATTGGAACACTGGCGAAAGTTCTTGACGCAACTGGCTTTCTTTTTTAACGAATAAGTGAACCTAATATCAAAGAAAAAAACAACACTGTACGGCTTCTATGCTGTAGTTTCGTTTCTTTCAATGTCTACAAAGTGGTTGTATAAGGTCTACGTATTGGACATCTTTAATCTGCAAATTAGTCTATCCATAATGTCAGGTCATGTTAGTACACTATTAAAGAAGGCCATTGAATAAGTACGATTTAATATCCCTGATTGCGTTCTTCAGCAAAGAAAGGTCGGCGAAGCAACGTAAACAACGACATTTTTAAACTGGTCGCGCACCGAGTCGAGTCTGTTTTGTCTTGGATGATTAATTATCCCAAGTTGCTTCTTTCAGCAACCCCCCCCCCTCACCCCCCCTCCCCCCCCCCAAAAAAAAACGTTAACAACTTGCACTCTCCCAAAAATTCACACGCTCTACAGATAAACATAATTTATACTATAGTACGGGCCTTTTTCTGTTTGATTTTTAATTTCACTTTTAGTTTATCTTATTTGTAGAAGTCACGATGACAAAGCAATGAAAATCGACTCAACGTAAAAGAACCCAGAAACCGTGAAAGGCGCAGAGTGGCCGGATGATGCGATGGTACCGACGAGCCGTTAAACCCAGCCTGGCGATGCACTGAGTCGGATCTGTTTTTATCTCAGCTTCCGTGTTAGATGATGAACTTTGTAATTAAAGGGAACCTCACGCACTAAGGAGACAGAAACAAGTCTATCTCCGGCGTTGATTCAAAGGAAATTTTAAGTCTGAGCCAAAACCGACGGGAAACAGACCAGGTTCAGTGAGTTGCCAGCCTTGCTATTTACTCTGATACTCACACGAGCATGTCTATCTGCATAAATATTTCTAACGGGCCTTTCGTTCTCCAACGATAAGACCGTGCCAGTGAGCGCTACAATGCAGAATTAAGCCCTTATCGAGTTGACGCTCCGTAGAACCCAAACCCAAATTTCAAATTTGAATTCAAATCGGCATCAAGACGAAAAATCGATCAACTTTAATTATTACTGTACAACCCCTCTATCCAGATCACCGATTTGTCGTTCACTTAGAGCAAGGCATTCTGAGATATTAATCCGCCTCCACCTTTTTCACAAAAATTGAGATAAGACCACAACACGGCACAATAAAAAATGTATTCTATCATTCTTAAAGAAAAATAAAAAAATCACGGTGGTATTTCACCTTTGGAAGTAGATTTTGAAGTGTTAAAAAGTTGTTTTAGCGCACAGTAAAGCGTTGTCCCCCAACCATTTTCACCCCACATCCCACTTCAGTTTTCATGGTTGGACAATATTAGAATGCAGTATATTAAAAAAAAAATATTCATGTATTCAGTATGTAAACATTCAAGCCATGTTCAAAATCAAACCAACACGGCGTACACAAACATCGTATTTATAGAGTGAAGTTAAAATACTCTGTGAAATTAGGATTTCTAAAAAAAAAAAAAAAATCCCAACAACACATTCTGAAGTCCATTACGCTGCCAAAATATTGCCATGCTCCGCCCTGTTGGACGCACACCCCGCCTTGAGAAACAGTGCTGGAGAGGTTAACCACAAGACTTTACGAGCGATTTTTCCAAAAACTCGCTGATTATGAAGTGGGAAAAAGCAGCACTAAGGCAACGAAAATTGTACGCACTACATGTAATGATTAATATTCTATGTTGAACAGAATCGATCAAAGTCACTCGCTATTCGCGTATGTTTGTACTGTTCTTTTTCAACTATTTGTTTATTTTGAGTTTCATTCACTTGCAGTCTCTTGGATAATTCGCTATTTCTGTTTTCAGATGAAATAGCTCTGTGCACTCTGTTCCCATTTGGCACAGAACGTAGCCTGTCTTTCTTCTTTTTTCCCCCCTCTCTTCTCCTTATTTTCTTTCTTTCTGTTTTGTTCGTTTGTTTCTTTCTTCTTTTTTCTTTGTTCTTCTTTCTTTCCATCTTCTTTCTTTTTGTTCTTCTTTGTTCATCTTTTTTTCTTTCTTTCATCCATTTTTCCTTTTGCTGTCTGCCTCCATTTCTTTCTTTCTTCCTTCCTTTCTTTCTTTTTTCTTTGCTTTTCTTTCTTGCTATTTTCTTTCTTTCATGTATTCATTTGTTCTTGTTTTCTTTCTTTTGTCTTTGGGCTGTCTTTTTTTTCTTTCTTTTGTCTGTGTTCTTTCTTTTTCCTTCTTCTTTCTGTCTTTCTCACTTGCTTACTTTTCGCTGTTATCTTTTCATTTCTTTTCCATTCATCCCGGCCTAGTTAACTGCACTTTTATTGATGACCGATATTATGAATTGATTCGTCTTTGGCATTCACACTCTCCTCACTTCCCCCCCCCCCTCCACCCACCTCTCCCCACTCGTATACCGGGGTCCTACTTCTGTCTCCCCGTGCACACTCCTTGTGTCGGTTCCTGTCTCCCCATGGGGCCGGGAGGGGGATTGGGGGGGGGGGGGCGGAGGTTTGAGGAAGGAGGGGGGAGTGGAGAAAAGATAAGACTTGATGGCCAGCGTCCTAAGCCCCTTTTGCCCAAAGCCCACAAGCCCAAGGCAGCAGCAGGGATCCTATTGCTCACTGCCAGACAATTTCCCATTAACAGCTGTCTGTCACATCAAATGATGTCGTCTCCACTCTCTCAAGTGAGCGTCAATTCGCCAGAGCCAAGAGCTGTCCGAGCGAGGAATCATCTACTTGTCCTTTTATTTTTTTTTTGGTTTTGTACGAAAGTGCATCAGGACGTTTCAACAGCAAAAAAAAAAATGTTGCAAGAACGATGTATCAGAGAAGAAGAATCAAAAGGCAGAAGGTATTTGGACCAAGTTGCCAAAATACACACAGTGGTTTGTTTTTGTGACCATTTTATGGCTAACTTCCAAGCAGCGGCACTCTGGCCATTTCTCCAACGAAGCGGTTGTTGTGGCCGGGCAGTTACACGTAATCCTAACTCTAATGCTTGCACTTTCTCAAACATTTATTTATATACCATACAAATTGACAAACTATATAGTATGCGGCTTTGTCCTGTTGGATTTTTAATTTCATTTGATCTTACTTGTAAATGTCTGAATTACCAAGCGCCGAAAATCGACTCAAAGTAAGATAACCAAGAAACCGTCAAAGGCGCAGAATGGCCTATGTTGTGCCGACGCACCGTTGAACCCAAACCAAACCAAATTTCCAAAAATTCATTGTGTATTCAAAACCTGGTTTGGCTACATGGGCCAAACAGCGACTCCATGAACATAATGTATAAACAACTATGAGAGTATCTTCAAGACAGTAGAGAAAATTTTGTGTTGATATGGTGTACCTGGTCTACCAGTGGAACAGATTGATCTGTACGGAAACGTCACGACTTTTACAATGATAGTCATAATAATATTAGGCACCTTAAGTAACGTCGTCAGCCCTAAAACTATATTCTTTAATTGGGCATAACATATCAAACTATGGTAAATTATGGGCGTGCCAGCAATTGGCAGTGTCTGTCCCTTAAGAAAAGCAGAGCGAGAAAGAGGGAGACAGAGACGGAGAGAGAGAGAGAGAGGGGGGAGGGAGGGAGGAACGGAGAGAGAGAGGGAGAGAGAGAAGAGAGAGAGGAAAGAGAAGAGAGAGAGGGAGAGAGAAGAGAGAGAGAGAGAGAGGGAGAGAGAAGAGAAAGAGAGAGAGAGAAACAGAGAGAGAGAGAGAGAGAGAGAGAGAGAGAGAGAGAGAGAGAGAGAGAGAGAGAGAGAGAGTAATCAGGTCAGTTCAGAAGCCAGCTCCTGAAAGCCACTCGTATTTCTGATGATGGTAACTACACTACACATCACGTAATTTTTCATTCTCGGGACTGGCGTTGTTGTTCTAGTCTCAGACACTATAACAATTTGTGTTGGGCACTAGAAGTCAAGATTAATGGCGCACGCCACGAACGTAACCAGAGTGTTGCATTTCTCGGGAAACTACAACGGTAACACTGTCACAACACTATCGCTAGATGGTATTTCAGTGGCAGCAACGATCATCTTATCACAGTGGTTCCCAAACCTTTCCCGTTCCGTTTAGCCCCTGGTAAATCTTCGAAAGTAAAATGACCCCCACACTCTTTTGTCCACTACTTTAAGTTTACACCTTAGCCACCATAAAGCAACCGACAAATGGGAATTTTAAAATACATTGTATCTTATTATTGAAAAAAAAATAATGGCGGGAGAAATTCACTGTGGTGCAATTTTTGCTCGCTTTTTGCTCGACGCTACAGCCTAAGTAACAGTTTCAAAAATTGCAAAATTAATTTTCTTAAGTGTCAACTAATTCAGCCCAATCGCTTTTGTATCGATCGATTGTGTTGAAAAGGTATCAAGTAGGTATTTTTAAGTAAAAAATTGTAAAAAGTGTAAAATACAATGATATTTGTTGGGGCTCCCTGTAATAAGCCCGACTCCATTGAAACGATATTAATACGCGTTCATTTCCATGCGCGCAACTTCCCTACCAGAAATTAATGAGTGCGTATATGTTGATGCGCATGAAATCTGAAGTAAGATTGTAGAATGTGGGAAGCTTTCTAGAACAAAAAGACACACACACGCACACACACACGCACGCACGCATGCACGCATGCACACACGCACGCACACACACACGCAGAGAGAGAGAGAGAGAGTAAATAAATTATTGGCTATAATCGTGGCTTATACTACAAAAGCGAGTTGGAGGAAGAGACAAGGAGAGAGAGAGGGGGAGAAAGAGAGAAGAGAGAGAGAGAGAGAGAGAGAGAGAGAGAGAGAGAGAGAGAGAGAGAGAGAGAGAGAGAGAGAGAGAGACAGAGAGACAGAGAGACAGAGAGACAGAGAGACAGAGAGACAGAGACAGAGACAGAGACAGAGACAGAGACAGAGACAGAGACAGAGACAGAGACAGAGACAGAGACAGAGACAGAGACAGAGAGAGAGAGAGAGAGAGAGAGAGAGGAAGGAAGCTGGGTTCACGGGTTTATCCCGGGTAATGCATATATATATATTATACGGAGTCACAGCAAGGCTTGAATCGAAGTCAAAATATATTAAAAAGAAAAAAAGAAAAGGATTTATGTAGGAACGTCTTGCTTAAGAAATAATACAGAAACAATACAATCAAACGCAAAATTATCTGTAAGGTGAGGCTTTGCTACAACTATAGGCCATAGATCATTCAACTATTTTGGACCCCTTTATATTTGAATCGCATATAGTTGAATATTCCAATACGTATAAATGTTATTCCTTTGTCATTTATACATTGTCTGTATTACAGTACAGAAAATGTCTACGTTTTATTAATTTATATCTCGATTTTTCCACGATACATTATATAGATCTTTATATGTTATAGGCTCACTGAGAACATGATTAATTAAGGAAATGGACCATCTGCCCACAACGAACTAATAAACCGTCAGCTGCTAAAGAATTGACCCAAGTTAGGGTTCAAGAACAGCCGACAACACAGAGTTCAGTTGACAGTCTGAGATACAAAAGACTTCTTGTAAGTCCGATACTCAGGATTGTCGTGATAGAAAGCTGGTCAGGAGATAGAAGGGCTTAGCTATTTATCCTTTATTTATATGTTTAACTATTTAATGATGTACCAATTTACTTATGTTAATTAATTTAGTTATCTATTTACCTATCTATTTATTGATTAACTTTCATACTCATTTACCTATTTATTTATTCTTATCCACTTTATTTATTCATTCATCTATCTATATATATTTGTATTCAATATAAAATTCACGGAGTCATGCACACAATGGTTACAGACCAAATCGCATTTCAATCTGAGCCCAAAAAAAAAAAAAAAAAATATTTTGGACCTTTTGTCTGGCACCAGATACCCAAGAACAGTCGTGAATCACCGAATCTTGAAAGCTTTAAGAAAAGCGTAAAACATCACCTTTTCCTCCGAAACTGTTAAATTTTCAAAATTCTATTCTTGTACTTTGATGTTATAATTGATTCTTTTACCTAGTGCCATATGACTAAGAGCGTCTATGTGTGTGAAACTGAACGTTTGTATGGTTGAGAGTGCGTGTTTTAGTATGAAATTTGGAAAGTGTATGCATGAATTATTGATGCAATGTACAGCGCATTGAGTAATAATTTTATTAGAAATGCGCTATAGAAATTCTATTTCTTCTTCTGCTTATTATTATTATTACATACAATTTTAAATTTTTTTTTTTTTTTTGCTTTACTTTGACTTTCTTTTTAACATTATTATCTGAATTTCAAATAACAAAACCAATAATAATACATTTTCTTCTCTCCTTCAGAGGTTTAAAAAATAGTAATAAAAACGTGTACAAATGTGTCCCCCTTACCCTCTCCTCCACAGTGGGAACCATTGTAAGATTACCAACCTCCCTTTACCTACAGACAGTGCGAGATATTCCCCATATTCTGAGTAGGCTCAGATGTACCTACTTTACTTTAGCAACTAGGCTAATGTAGGTATTTGATGTCAGGTAAGCAGCATGGAACTGATTGTGGCTGTTCTGTAGTCATTGCGCATCTCAACTTTCACAGCGCTATCGCTGTACTAAAGACATTACGCACTCATGAAGCTATCTATGTCACTGTACGAAAGACATTACATCGGTATGATAATGAGCTCAGAGAAGAGTCTTGAAACATTAACAAAATTGTTTACTTCGTTGTAGTAATCTATAGTGTAATCTTTAGAGCTATAGTATTTCTTTAGCTGGCACCAACTGATAAAAGACCTTGTAGAAAATATGTTTTGACGATTCACCTTGTTATGACACAGTGATGTTAGTCTGTGATTACTTTGACATTATCAGTGAACATGAGATAGTGGCTTATGCTATGATACGCTCGCTTTAGTTTTTTTTTGGTCTTTCTGATGAAATCATTGCCTAAGGGGTAAGCCAGACCAAGGCTGGCGTAGGCCCCAGACTGGTGGCTCGCCACCTAATTATTATGCATCACACTAAAACACTACTCACTGCCCACACCACGGCCAGCCACCAGTTTGGCGCGTGTGCCAGCCTTGGTCTGGCTTACCCCTAACTCTGTGCCCATGATTGTGTACTACAGTGTTTGGCACCGCTGAGACACGATATTACTGTTATGCCTCCCTCTCTTCGTGGTTGCTTATCAACATTGTGTTTCTAATAAGAGTAGAGGAAAGGTGAAATTTTTACCTTTAAAAATAAAAAGAACGAGGGAATCATAGAGGCAGTTATTTTTTGAATCAGTGGACTTTGTTTCAGAAGGGTGGTACCGTAGATATATCAGCAGCTGCTATTGTCGATCTGCTACTTCGAGGATGGCCTTCGTATAACATTTTAGTTCATGGTTTAACTAACCCCACGTTTTGCACAGGTGAGAAATTCAACGTTAAATGCTTGCGGTTTTAATATTATGATAAGGAGTTACATTAAACTGGAACTGTGAAACAGCTTGATAAGGGCCACAATGCATGTTAAACAAGTGGTAAAACGTGCATTAATTGTTATACCTCTTCTACATACTAAAAGATCTCCAGTTTTTTTTTTTCTCTTCAGAAAAACGAGATTGAACAAACAAGAACAAAGATCGCGATTTATAGCCCAGCAATGCCTTTTGTATAATGGTCCACCTGCGGCAGGAGACATATCATCAGGGAGGCCGAGAAATCGAATTTACAGGTCTGTTCCTGGACATTTCATGGATGATAAACGGCTAGGTTCCCTATCCGCAAACCTTCGGACAATGGTGCTTCTTGCTCACGGCGACCTTACTTTCTTTTCATACTCTCATTCAACTTATGAAAATGCTTTCAGTTGAAATGGCGGCAACGGACTGTGTGTTTAGTATTTTTTCAGAAGCGATCATTGTCATGTGAGCAATGTCTGAGCCCTGGTTAGCTATGCTGAAAGTTAATATTACGCCACTGACAGTCCCCATACTGTGCATAGTACCATAATAATATGACAAAATTAGGGCATTAAAATGTATTGTACTATTCCTTAAAAAAAATAAAAAAATCAGGGAGGTATTTCACCTTTGGGAGTAGATTTTAAAATGTTACAGCGTTGTTCTAAAACACTGTAAAGCAGTGTTTCTCAGCCTTTTTTTGTCCCATCCCCCCCTTCCTCCCTCTACGCCCCCCCCCCCCAAACACAACAACTGCCGACCGGCGCTGCACTGTGGCGACGACGTGCCTGCTCCAGTTATAACTGGGCTGCAATGACACAAAGGCAAATTTCCCAAATGGGATTAAAGAGTTATAAATACAAATAATTCAATTTAAACAACAACAACAACAACAACAACAACAACACCAAAAATGTGAGGCCCATCAGAATCGGACGAAGACAGTAGGAAAGTACCGACCATGCCCCCCCCCCCCCCCCCCCACACACACACACCACACACACAAATGGGAAGGGCAAGTGAGATGGGTGCGAGCGAGACGCCGTAATTTATTGCAGGAAATGGAGTAACAGATAATATCTTTTTGTATGTGTTAACACCATTTCTCAGTCACCTTTACCTAACTGTACTGCCCTGTGTTATCTTCTCGTGCAGTAGTTCTTAACCATTTAGAATATCATGCCCCTCATCCGACCCTCCTACACACTCAAGCATATAACTCATGGCTCTATTTCCCTCGGAATAAAGATCCAGCCAGAGCAATAACACAGCTCTGGTTAAAAACCACTGAATGAGATCATGAAGGCCACTGACATAATTATTATGAGAGGCTGGCTGATATTTTTTGAAGAGATTATTTGACAGTTGAAAGGTAAACACACGGAGAAACTTCAAAGGTGGATCCTCGCGAAAATCAAACTCATCAAACTTCACACAAAGTAAAACGTTGATTTTTGTTTTCTTTTATTCTGATCGAGTTTCAGGCGTTGGCTTAGCTGGCTACAGCTTGCAGCACGGTGAATATCTCTTGCTTTCCTGAATCTCTCTGACAGCAG
The DNA here is from genome assembly GCA_963931925.1 of Onchidella celtica. Lineage (NCBI taxonomy): Eukaryota > Metazoa > Mollusca > Gastropoda > Systellommatophora > Onchidiidae > Onchidella > Onchidella celtica. The sequence continues at coordinate 24,827,637 of OZ007569.1, forward strand.
CTACATCTGGATAATTTTATTTAATACTAAACCTCATTAAATTTGCAGAGAGACTGTTTGAGGCATGTGGCCAAACTGGGATTTGTATGCACAGTGACGTTTTCCTCTCTGAAAGTTCTGGGGTTAGAGTTAAGGCGAGGATTACATTCAGGTAATTGGCCACAACTAAATTTTCCTCGGCGTCCATGACCACAATAACTTTGACGTAAAGTAGTCACGAGTTAGTTGAAAAATAATTCAATTGGGACCATTTTATCTGAGGGCTGTTATTCTTTTCTTTTCTTCTAATTTGCGTACAAGATTGTTATGTTTTTCAGCTTTTTAAGACATTAAAGGATACAAACGTCATTATGTCAGGCCGCGTTCCAGAAATTTGTGGAGCAATTTAATGCGCCTTTTTGCTAGCGTCGCCATTTCGTGGGAGCCGGTGGCGACGTTAGTTCTTGTTAGTTCTATCTCCATTTTCTGAAAAAAACAACAACAACAAAAAAAACCCAACAAACTGGAGATATTTTAGTTTGTAGAACAGGTATTTTTAATAAACAAATGCACTCGTGGACAGTCATTTAAAATGCGTTGTGGCACTTATCAAGCTGTTTCACAGTTCCGATTTATTTTACCTCCTTATCATAATACGAAAGCCGCGAACGTTTAACGTCGAATTTCTCAGTTGTGCAAACAGTGGAGTTCGAACAAACAAGAACTAAAATCGAACAAGGTTCTGGCTTCCACGGAACCCACTTTGACGGTTGGTGTAATACAAAGAAAGTGACGAAATATTATAAAAACCACAGAAAATCGGCGAGGTCGCAACAAGGAGTGAAGCGAAGTCAAAATATGGCATGAAGAAAAAGTTATATGCAGCAAAGCCTCACGTAAGAACTAACACGGGAGCAGGAAAATGAAACGCAAAGGAAAAGGAAACACGCATCAAACATTTAATCGAGTGATCTTCGTTAGAAAAAAAAAATGTAATGATTAAAACTTGAACAAATGAAATAATTGAACCGATAAAAAAAAAAAAGTAGAATGTTAAACCAATAGGAGTCGCTAGCTACGAGTCCAGACTTGGATTTTTGGAGAGGCAAAGAAAGTGAAGTAACCAGGCTCAGGCATCTACATTGTATCAGGAGTCGTGTGAGCTTTGGTGAAAAAACAAAGAAAAAAATCAGTGGCAGCTAATTGTGTGTCTGTCAATCAGGTCATTAGGTATAAAGATGGGTGTAACTTCCTGTTTTCTCTCACATTTCTGGGTGTGTTTACATTCTGACCTGTGATCGAGCCTGCCATCCTTTCATTTTTTTTTTTATTTTTTACAAACATGGGTGATAGGCAGGTAAACAGAAGGTTGTAAATCACTTTCTTATCGGTTTCATCTTGTAAAAAGTCACTTCTTGGCCCCAGAATCACCTCCTGATATATTTTTTCTTCATCATCAATTTGGATGAACTGATGGACTGATGGACTGATGGACTGATGGACTGATGAACTGATGGACTGATGAATTCATTTACATTTGGTCTCGGATCCCCTACCATTTTTTTTTTCGTCTTAAAATTGCATTTCTTTCGTTCATTTCCGTCTTTGTTTCTGATTTTGACGGCAATCCTTTTGTAAGTTCAAGTTTATCGTTCCTTGAATTGCAGTGGAGAAAACTTTTTCCCAGTTTTTGTTCATCCCGAAGTTTTTGAGTTTAATATCTCGTGTTTCTGTTGGAGGAATTTCATGCACACAGACAAAAGGCTCAGCGGTTTTCTTTAATATGTTTCCGGTAGATCAGGCATGGGCAATCGTTGCGTATAGGAAGGCCAGACTTAGAATGCAGATGGCCTGGCTGTCGACACCTCCTGTTAGAATGTTATTTCACGACTTTAGTTCTTGTTTGTTCCATCTCCGCTTTCTGGAAAACTGGAAGTCTCTGAGTATGTAGAAGAGTTATAACAGATGCACTCTTCGACACCAGTTAATTGAAAATGCACTGAGGTACTTTACTATATATCAAGATGTTTCACAGTTACGATCATTGTAACTTTTTATGGTAATATTAAAGCCTCAAACGTTTAATGTCGACGCTCTCAGCTGGGCAAGAAGTGGAGTTGGAACAACAAAGAGCAACTATGGGCGAGGTATAGTTGGATGTTGGGGGGGGGGGGATGGAGGAAGAGAGGGTGGAGTGAGAGAGAGAAAGGAAGAGAAGGTTTATCATGGGCAAGGCCATCTCATCTAGGTAAATTTGTTGTTTTTTACATTTTTTTTCCTCCGTAATAATTATTATTAATAATAATAATAATAATAATAATAATAATAATAATACCAGCAGTGGCACCAGAGTGGCTACGGAATGGCAAGCACTCGTAATGACAGCTATCAATAATATACATGTATTTACAAAGTATCAGTTCCATATCAGTTTGATGTAAAATTTATAGATGCATATTTGGTTTCATCCCATGCTTTTAGCAAAATGAAAACAGAATCTAATGGAGCCGCCCTAATTAAACTCTTGAGAGGAATCATCCTTAACGTGACGGAATAATCGACACCAGCATCAACCGATCCAATCTCGCCTACGGTTCATTAGTCACCAACAAAGACAAGAACGAGGGTTCTCAACCTTTTGCGTCCTGTTTACCCCTGGCAACTTTTCGAAAGTGAATTTACGCCTATTGTGTTTTGTTGAGTAATTTCAGTTTAGCGGGTACTATACTAAGCCCGGAATGTTGCCAGCGAAATGTACACCCAAGATATAATGGCAGAGGCTGAATGTGTCTGACCGGGCTTAGTATGATAGGGTCTTCCCAGATTTACTAAGAAAATATAGGTAATTTTGGTGTGCACGTCTTGTCTTCCAGCAGCTGACTGTGCTGATCCGGGCTTAGTGTGACACCTCCCCCCTTCCCCCACCTTTTATCCTTCTACCACAATAAAGCAGCGGACAAAAAAGAAAATTTAAAACACTGTTTTAGTCGACATCCCCTCAAAGATGGCTTTGGACGGCATCAAGGCCTATGAGTGACAGACTGATACAGAATGGATCGTAACGGGCCAGCGCAAGATTATGCTGAGGCAAGAACGGGAATGAAAGAAAATGCCTGCAGTCTTCAAATACCTTTCTTTTGGCCTCACTGCTTATTGAATCTGCACAGTGGACATTGTGTTTCACAGTAAACACACCGTAGGAAGTGATGACGGCGTAGGTGACGCGTGCACAAAGCAAACTCAAAGAATACTTCTCCACGATCTCAAGGCTCCAGATCTGAAAGGAACCCTCCACGGGTAAAAAAGAAGTAACCTGTAAAATTTCAGGCAATTCCGAGCTATATGAGCAATGGTAGGTCTTATAAAAAATCCGGCGATCTTTTTTTTTTCAAAAAAGTATATAGATGGCAGCATACCGGCCCCGTATCCTGATATTATAATTATGTCTACTAGGTTTTAGGCGCAGGCTGGGTACCGCTTCCCACTTGTTTACCATTTGTTTATTCTTTTTTTTCCCCCCGTTTCTTTAAAAACTCTTAGGCACCTTCGATTTCCAATGTTTTGAAGCGGAAAGTGGAAGTCGATACCGATTTTCCGAAGGCTTAATTAGGTCAAGACATTACGTTTTTCGTTCCATCTTCTCAAATTATCTTAAGCCCAAGGCAGAAGGTACGGATGGTTGGTGTGCCCACTTCTGGTAGGGTCTCCTGTCCCATCCTTCTGTTGCATTCTGTCTATCATCTTGCGTTTTCCTGGCACATTGTGTCCGTTATCCTTAGACGTACTTTCTCCCAGACTCAAACTCAAACTCTAAACTCGGCAGAAGGAATAGCTGAGAAAAACTAATATTGGTCGTGCTCTGAACGGATCCAGAATAATCTGATGGTCACATAGTAAATTTATGTAAGGACCTGCGGCTCAGCATTCTCTATGGCTCCGGCGTGCCCCGCCTCGTAAATCAGCATTTTTAAAATTATAACAATGATTTCACGAAGAATGGTATAGGCTCGAAATCTCTTATGATCTCCCTTGAGGTCTATAAAAAGAGCAGAAATGCACTCAAGAGTCATGATCTGACCTGAGTATGGTTGCACTCAGTGGAGTGTTGTGGAAGCAAGGATCGAAACACTTGAGAGTTTTCTTTGAAGATCTTCTGTTGTTTTGCACTCTTGGGGCGAGAGTTTGAGATCATTCTGCGCGGGAATTTTTGTAACTTTTTAGGAAGGAGCTGTCTAGGCCTTGTGGCGATGGCCAAAATACTCACACAATAACATTATTTTGTAACCAGCATGTGGCCATTTTCTGAGAAACGTTCGTAGAAACACCACCTCAGTTCCTGTTTGTTCCAAGTCCACTTTTTGCACAACTGAGAAATTCGACGTTAAACGTTTGAGGTTTTATTATTATTATAAGGAGTTAGGATAAATCGGAACTGTGAAACAGCTTAATAAATGCCACAACGCATTTTAAACAAGTGTGAAAGTGTGCATTTGTTATACCTTTTCGTCATACTAAAGTATTTCCACTTTTTCAGCAAATGGAGATTGAACAAACAAGGACTACGGTCGCGGCAAGTAAATCTTGGCCACAACGTCAATGAAAAGGTTGTTGTGATCAGTTAGCTTAACCCAGTCCTAACCCTAACATTTTCCTAACGTTTTATTGTGTTGACAAAACCCAGTTTGACCACAATCGTGCAGATAGTTACTTGGTGATATTTTTTTTAATCAGTGTTCTATTACGTTAACTCCGTTACTGCCTGTGATCGATCAATAGGCTGTTTGTTTTTTTCAATGAATGCTGTTCTACCAGAGCCAATGGGATCAGTGTTGCAGAAATGTATAGTTAATTGGAGTTTCCAAGTCGATGCAGGTCCCAAATATCAAATTTATAATATAAACCACTGGCAGCTCGAAACGTATAACGTATTCACGGACGCAGGAGCTCACCCCTAGCAGTCTTAGGGTCAATTTCTTCTCTGTCGTAATCACGAATCTATGTGAACCATGAACGCATTAATAAATTACCAGAGATGACTTGCGACTGGCGCGCAATACGATCTTTTGCCAAAGAAAGACAATACTTTTTTGTTTTTATTTTTAGATGTCCCTGGATGACAGAAATGCATAGTTGCAAATTTGAGAAAGATAGAGTACCTGACACAACTGCCACAAATCGTGTGAATGTAGGCGAGAGGAAAGGAGCCATCGGCTCTGAGATGAGCGGGGGAGAGGCGGGGGTTGGGGGGGGGGGTGCTTCCACAGGGTGCGAAAAGCATAATTATATAGGCATGCGGGGGGGGGGGGGTGTCTGAAATACGCTTTTCTATTTGGTGATGAATTAAAAAGTTTTTGGTTTTAGATAAGATGATATGAAAATCACTTTATTATCAAATGAGGGAAATTCACTTTCACAGAGCGTTTAAGAGCACATATACATGGTATACACACAATAAGTTTTTGTTCAATTTAGAGAATTGCATTATTGGATAATATAACAGTCAGGTTTGTAACAAAACAGTGAAAAAGCCCATGGGAAATGCCGTAGAAAGTTTTCAGACATGGAGGCCTTTTCAACCACCATTCAACTTTTTAATGCCCGGGCCATTGACCACGGGAACTGTGATTGAGGCCAAGCGTATGAAAAGTGTACGTCGTCGCTGCTCTACCATAATGGCACATGTCAGACTTATGCCAAAAAGGCAACTGACGATTCACTATATCCCCGAGTATGAGGGCTATAGGATAATATTATGAAAAAAGAAATGCACCAGTAGGGAAATGTAACGATCCAATAGAATCATAATGGCAAATTCCACATGATCGTCAGGGAAAAGAAACAGTTTTTTCTTAATATCTCAAAGGTGTCCGAAATGACTTAAATGCTAAAAGCGTAGAGCGGTGTCGACGTGGGAGTAAAAAATTGCCAACATCGAGTGAAAATCCCTAATGAGACAATCGCAAAGTGTGTCATTCCCAAATGTTTCATTTTCGAACTGACAGGTTATCAGGTGTGCACGTTATTGACACGAATGCGCATTTCATCTGTTCTCACAAAGGCAAGATTTATTTCGCCCGTTATTTCCGACCTGCCGGTTAGAACGACTTTTCACACCAAGTCGACAAATCTGGAAAGCACACCTTTTGGCACTTAAGGCGTCTGGGTTTAATCTTTAATAGGCCATTTGATCAAAATCTTCAGGAACCTAAAAGCATTTTTTAAAGAACCGTTGGCGAAAAAACCTCTATCCGGAGTTTCGGGTTAAAACAAAAATCCATGACGAGAGAAAGAATGGGATGAAAGGACAAAATAGAAATAAAAAAGGGGCGTGTGTGTATAATATGTATGTGTGTGGGGAGGGAGGAGGGTGTTGGCGGTTTCATTTCTCCCAGTGAAGGGCGAAAAGTAGCCCAAGACACGGGGTTGTTGGTGGAAGAGTTGTGGATCCGAAATGGAGGTGGGAGGGAGAAAAGAGAGAATGGGAAACTAGGACGTGTCGGATGGATGAAGCAGAAAGAGGAGACGGGACCAGAGAGAGTGCAGGAGGGTTTTTGAGACAATAAGGAAAACGAACTGCGCCGCGGGTTCCAAATCACTCCCGATTTTAAGGCCCATGAGTAAAGCTAGGGGCCATTTTCTAATTAAGACTGATTGATCGCGATGTACTCGTTAGCAAAGCATACGCCTTTTTGTTTTTTTCGTTTTGTTAATGGATGAGGAAGTTGTACAAATAGGAAGTGTTTGAAAGGACAAAGAACAATGGCCCAGGGGAAGTGGTTGGGGCGGGAGGGGGGGGGGTGCAGGAGGGGTACGTTATTGGTTTCGGAGCAAAATTTAAGGGTCAATGTATCAACATTTTGCATTGAGACAGAACATCACTGTGTGTCTCCCTCAAGCCTTGTGTGTTTTGTACAGCATTAAAGTTAAAGTGCATTTTGTGAGTACATGAGAGAGAGAAAAAGAGAGAAAGAGAGAGAGAGAGAGAGAGAGAGAGAGAGAGAGAGAGAGAAAGAGAGAATGAGAGAGAGACAGAAATATATAGATATACCAGAGAGCCAGAGAGAGAGAGAGAGAGAGAGAGAGAGAGAGAGAGAGAAAGAGAGAGAATGAGAGAGAGACAGAAATATATAGATATACCAGAGAGCCACAGAGAGAGAGAGAGAGAGAGAGAGAGAGAGAGAGAGAGAGAGAGAGAGAGAGAGAGAGAGAAGAGAGAGAGAAAGAGATATGTTATTATTTCATTGTATAGCGCTTTTTGGTCCACTATGTGACAGGCACAATGTAAATGTACTCCATTATTAATAATAGTGATTTTATTAACGCTGTCACTATTATAATTATTAATATCATCACAGCAGTTTTCCTGTACCTCCTGTACATTTTCCGGCGGCGTACCCTCCTACATCAGACCATTATCACTCATTCAGTCCTGAGTTTCTGTCCATTCCTTGTGTGCATGCCTCTTTCATTTCCGTAATCTGTACATTTCAATTTTCAGGCTACCCCCATATCACTCACTCCCTCACTCCCACGAGTTAACGCTACGCCGCGCCAAGCGGCAGGGACATGGTAGTGCAATGGTTCTTAACGTGGGTGATGTCTCCCCCACGGGGGGGGGGGGGGGGGAATTTGATTTCCGGTTTGGGGGGGGGGTGAAAATGAAGAAAAGGAGAAAGGGGGCGAAAACAATGATAGGGCGTAGGGCGGGGGGGGGGGGAGGGGGGAACCAATGGAGAACGATTTGAGGGGCAAATACGTGGCAGTCTCTGATTTGTTGACCAGCATGTCGAATCCTTAGAATGACAAGGTTCTATCTCCACTTTTTGGCTGAACTGAGTTACACACTACACACTACAGGCTTTCTGTATATTGTGTGTCAACGTATTAAGCGGATTCATTGTGTAATGTGTAAGTATTGTAAAAAGAAAAAAAAATCGTATATTTAAAAGCTGTGAGCAGGTGAAACTTTCAATCACCAATTTCTCAAAAGTTGACGGAAGGGAGTTAGAACCTTCTCATTTTAAGGCGACGACGTGTACATGGGCTTTTTGAACAGAAACGGCTTTTTTTTGTTTTTTTTTTGTTTTTGGTGCATTTGTTAAAGAATGTGGCTGTTGGCATAAATAAAACCTAACATCATAATTTGTGTGTAGTCTGTCTTCTTATGAAGACAGAGAGAGAGAGAGAGAGCGAGAGAGAGATAGAGAAAGATCTCTCTCTCTCTGTCTCCTATCCATTGGGCTTAGGTATGGATTTTTTTTTGGGGGGGGGGAGGGTTGGGAGGGGCGATGAAAGAACATGTGGAACCTGGGGGGGTGGGGGGTGGGGGGTGGGGAGGCATTGCCTGAAAAAAAATTTGAGAACCACTGTGTTAGTGCGTTAACACATTATGTCTCAGGATTAAGCTCGGAGGCTGCATATTATTTAGAACCAGGCAGACAGACACATAAATTCACATGGGCAAACACGACGACAGCCGTTCCTATAAAGTACATTAGTGGTGGACAGAAGGTGAAGGTTTAACACTGACAGGGGAAATCTGAGAGGTGGAGTTCGATTCTGTAGACGAAATGCAGATAGCAATACATCAGTCCAGAGAATAGAGCCTTGGGACAAGATCTGAAACAGCATCATAACTATATATGTTTCACAAATGAAAAGCACTTATTTAACCTGGGTTGTAGAGATGTTACTTGCAGGCAGTCAAGTCCCAGGATCTAAGATAAGAAAAACTTGACCGTTTGAGGGGCAAAAGTGTTACATTTTTTATGACTTGATAGTTTTATGATGTTTACTATGTGTATACAGGATCGTTTTTCTGGTGGCTGATCAAATCTTGGTACAAGAACTCTTTACATTTCGTGATTGATGTAGATGCTAACAGAAATCGTTCGCTGGCCCTGTTATGAAATATCGCACAGGGCATACTTTTGCCGAGAGAGAGAGAGTAAAAGAGAGACAGACAGACAGACAGACAGACAGACAGACAGACAGACAGACAGACAGACAGACAGACAGACAGACAGACAGACAGACAGACAGACAGACAGACAGACAGACAGACAGACAGACAGACAGACAGACAGACAGACAGACAGACAGACAGACAGACAGACAGACAGACAGACAGACAGACAGACAGACAGACAGACAGACAGACAGACAGACAGACAGACAGACAGACAGACAGACAGACAGACAGACACTGTATTATTCGGATGTGCTCTTCATGTCAAGTAAATTTTCAGTTACATGAATAATCCCTCTTTTCAATCAATAGAAAAAAAAGTCTTTCAAGAAGTTCGTTGAGTGGGTCGTATCGTAAGCTATGTCGTAATTCTCCTTGAATATGTTTTTTCGTTCAAAATTGAATTGAGATATATGGCGTGACTGAAGCCCTGGACATCCTACAGGTTGTGTTATAGGTAGAAGGAAGTGTTATGTTCTGAAAAGCAAGGATTAAATAACGTGTTTGCTTTAAATATTGTAACTATTTTAAACAGAGTTTTTTTGTTGTTGTTTTTTTTTTGGGTTAAATATCATAACTATTAAGTCTGATGAAGAAAGTTATTCAGATTTTTTTGCTTCTTCTGAAAATTTTTTAAAAACCGTGAGACGATAGTATATGACGCGTCCCTCCATTGAGCACTTACTTAGCACTTAGTTCCTCCAGTGCCACTGCGGGAGCATCGGGCCATCCTTCTCCAACCAGTTCTGTACTGGGCATCATATTTTGCTTGGTGCCAGGAGCTTCCCAGCGACCGTAGATCCTTTTCAGTGTTTGCTTGCCAGGTCAGGCGTGGTCTTCCTCTGCCTCTGTGTCCTCCAGTGGGTTTCCACTCTAGTATGTTTCTCGCGGTTCTGTTTCTGTCCATCCGCCATAAATGTCCACACCATCGTAGCCTTCTCTCCCTCATTAACTTCATTATCTCTTCCTGTTTTGTTTTCTCGTATATTTCTTTTGTTTGTTATTTTATCTTTGAATGTAATTCCGAGAATTTTTCTGAGACAGCGCATGTGGAAGGAATTTAGTTTCTTTTCATCGCTTGCATAGGTTTGCCATGTTTCACTTCCATATAGTAAGATTGATATGACTGTAGCTAATTCCATTGAGCGTTTAGCAGGGAAAAAAAAGGCTGTCATGTACAGTTGTAAGTGTGTTATTTCCGCGGTTTCGTGATAGGACCAGCGCACTGTAACTTCAAAGTTATTGAGAGAAAAATAGCCAGTGGAAGAGATTTCATTGCCAGAATCCTCTAGAAATAATTAGAATCATATCCGAGACACCGGATACCGTGACGGTCCAATTCGGCAAATTCCGCCCGTCGTCTTGCACGCCGACATCTATGTAAAAAAATGCAACAATTCGCACAACGTCCCTTTCATTATTGGACGAAAAAGACTAATCTATTAATAGATTAAAATTTATCCCTATCACCCCCCCATATCACCAACGAAAATTTATAATTCATTATTAAATAAATATTATATAATATAATTATATTCAATTAATATTATAATACTTTGGAATACAAGTTGTGAGTTGTGAACTGTTGTGAGTTGAGAACTGCGCCTAACAGGCTGCGTTACAATTTGCTCTGAGATAGAGAGAGATAGAGAGAGTGAGAGAAAGAGGGTGAGAGAAAGAAAGAGAAAGTGAGAGAGATGCAAATGGAGAGAACAAGACTTTCTGTAAAGCGCCTAGGGCAAACTCGTTTGGATTAGGCGCTATATAAATGATCTTCATTGTTATTATTATTATTACTATTACCACAGAACTCTGTGGGTAGTACTCACTGTGTTTGTACGCGGTCAAGTTGTGGACATACAGTGAAAGAAGGTATTCTGCGTATCGGATTATACATGTATAACAAAAATGGTCAATTATTTTACACAGTGTGCTGAATTCTCGATGATGTGCTTAAAATTCAAGTAAATGGAATTTCATTCTAGGAGTTAACATAGCAGTAAGCCAGACGCAGAGTGCACTGTTTTACCAGGCGGAAACAATTGTTTATGAAGTGGAATAATAAGAAATTAAGAATGCCAATTTAAAGGCTAAAGTCTATGTCGTCACAAAAAAGATGAAATTGAGATATTAAGCAAAATGTTTTGTTTTTCGTGCATTTTGTGGTTCTGGGAACTTCAGCTCTTTTAAATAGGCTAAAATGGACCCAGAAATATAGTCGACAAAAGATAAGTACATAGATAGATAGGTAGGGCGTTAGGTAGGTAGGTAAGTAGGTAGTAGGTAGGTAGTTACGTAGGTAGGTAGGTAGGTAGCTGGGTAGATGGGTAGGTGGATTAGATAGATATTTAGGTAAGTAGATAGATAGATAGGGTAGGTAAATAGGTAGATTATAGATAGATGGATGGATGGATGGACGGATGGATGGATGGATGGATGGATGGATGGATGGATGGATGGATGGATGGACGGATGGATGGATGGATGGATGGATGGGCGGGCGGAAGGACGGACGGACGGACAGATAGATTTACGGATGGGCGGACGGACAGACAGACAGACTGATGGATGGATGGATGGATGGATGGATGGATGGATGGATGGATGGATGGATGGATGGATCGATGGATCGTTGGATCGATGGATCGATGGATCGATGGATCGATGGATGGATGGATGGATGGATGGATGGATGGATGGATGGATGGATGGATGGATGGATGGATGGATGGATGGATGGATGGATGGATGGATGGATGGATGGATGGATGGATGGATGGATGGATGGATGGATGGATGGATGGATGGATGGATGGATGGATGGATGGATGATAGATCAAATATAAGGCAAAGAAAAAAAACCCACCATAATTTGTATAGGACTACAAAACGACAAACCGGGGGGAAGAAAAGGTTAACGAACTAACAACACTTCAGTCATCGATTTTATCTTATTGGAGTTTGAGACAAGGTAAGATAAAATCAATCCATGGCTTAGAGACGTGACAAAGATGGCAGTGAAGAAGATGAACAGAATTGTGGAAGGGGGGCAGGGGGAGGGAGGAGGGAGGGCGGGTAGCATAACAGGCGGAGGACAAAAGAAGCAAAAAGAACATACCGATGTAGAATACAGAAATAAGGTGAAAAAAGGGTCATTGACCGATCCAAAGGACTAATAGCAAAGATACAAGAAGCAATAAGATGAGACAGCTAGCGCTTTTAGGATTAGATCTGGCAACACCATCTAGCGGCGAATGCGCGAGGTCGTGAACAATGCAGTTTTTACCTTGCCACATAGGGAAAATACTGATTTTGTTTACTGTTGAGGTATCGTTGTAAACCTTGATTGACGTTACTTATTTTGTAATTATAACTTCAATCGCTGTGGGGGAAAACTCTGGATATTTTTTTTCCTGTTTTTTTTTTATGTCGCAGTAGCAGTACAACAAATTCTCAGCAAAATTTATAATTATATCAAGCATTCTTATCATGCTGTTCGCCATGGGCCCCGCCCCAGATCAGCGCGCAAACTGCATGCACGATTTTTTTAGAGGTGCAAAGAAGGGAGTGTCTCATTTTATCGTTTCTAGTCTCTCTACTAATAGCATAGACACAGAGACTTTGGTTTCGCTTCGCTTTCGGCTCGGTTTCGGTACTTTTGCGGAAAGATGCCAGTCTCGAGGAAGCGAAGCAATAAGAAAACTGATGCCCCAGGCACGTAAAAAGACACAGTTAAGGCTTTTTAGTTGCTCTCGGCTTTTCGGCTAATAGGGACTGACGTTACTTTGAAAAACTACAGAAAATGAGCTGTAACCAAAGCCACTGTGTCTTGGCTCCAAGATGGTCTTAATATAATGTTAATGGAAATTTACGTGATAACCACTGAATCTCGTGCCCTATTTCCCATCTGATATTCAGACAATATATGGCCGACCATATCATGAAATTGTAAAGCTGAAAAAAAAAAATTTAAGATGAAGAATACATTTCAAGTGAAATGGATTGTTTTTGTCTGTTATATATTTCAGTGACTTGCAAACTTTGGCATGACTAACTGACCAAACTATACACTCTTCAGGCCTTAAATTTGGCAGAAAGGTGGCAATTGAGATAAGGGAGTGATGGCTGTAATTAAAAGTTGTTTACTTCAAGCATGTATTAAAAAACAACAACAATGTTTATTGCTATATAACATCTGTATGTTTGCATGTTTGTTTCGTAATATATTATAGTACCGTGCTTGTCATAAAAAGTAACCGTATCAAGCGTTCAGTTTGGTGCGTAATGTTGTGGTGCGCATGAGTTCTGAAGCAAGACTGTAGTTTATTACTTTTATTATACTAGAGAGAGAGAGAGAGGGGGGGGGGATTACATGATTGTTTATTCTGGGCAATGCCCGGTAGCTCATCTAGTGCTCCTATAAATTCCTGTACTCTTGTCACTTGCGTTTTTTTTCGGTTTCATGTGAAATCCAGCGATTTTTTTTTTTTTTTACTAGCAGTGATCCTTCGACTTTGTATGTTAAGGACTAAAAATTTCTACTCGTAGTAAAATGCCGAGACTTCACCCTTAATCTCTTAGTTTTGTTTAGATCGGTGTTTTTTGTCATGTTAACCACACTGCTGTTCACTGATTTTTCAATCCCCCCCCCCCCCCCAACAAAGCATGTCCCCCACCATGATCAGACACTTTTTTTTTTTTTTTGCGCATAATCATGAAAATCCTGCATCTGTTGATTCGAGGTTTTAACCCCTTCAGTATTGACAGGGTTGTTATAAGTTCTTTATTATCTCCGATCAGTTTTAAATTTCGATTCTTCTTTACAAATTTGAAGTGCAATTCAGTTTCAAAATTTAAATTCCAATTTACTATTTGAACTACTTGAAATAACCGGATGTAAATGCCAACAGGACATCAGAAGAGCCAGCATTCACGGCCTCGGTAGTCAAAGGGTTAATCCAACACATGGTCTCCAACCTCTCAACTCAGTTGGGGAGCAGTGGGCGGGGCCGAGGCTTTCAGGTGTCAGGAGACGACCAGGCCGTCTCAAGTCGTTCTACATGAGCGCACTTTGGATACATTTCTATTCAGCAAGCAGCTGAAAGTGTCTGATTTCGTGAATTTTGGCAGACTTTAAAATCAAATATCTAAACAACCAAGTTACCCACAACAACATGTGTCATGTGCAAGCAAAGTTCAAGATGTGTTCTATTACATGAACATATGAAATGATGGCAACAATTTGGACATAGTACTTTAATCCTGCGTCAAAGAAAGACACACAAATCCTGAAAGAAAAATAGTAATTTAATATTCAATTATTGATTATTACAAAAAAGCAGATAACCTGGTGAAAAGGCTGACACTATAGTTACAATTAACCATTGCTAAATCATAATGTCAAAGTTTCTAGAATGTTGTCTTTTTAATAAAGGAGATATGAAGACTTTTGTGAAGGGACTCATTAACCAAAAGCAAGCCACAGCTCTGCTCTGTTGCCCCGATCTATTTGTTTTTTCTCTTTCTCTCCCGTTTTCTTCCACCCTCTTTCTATCACTCTTCCTCTCCGTCTGCCCCATCCTATTACATATATCCAGTTACAACTCATTCATGTATGCAGGAATTATACAGTGAAAAGCAAAACCAGAATCTGGGAAACAATACCAAAAAAAAAAAAAAGTGTCTTGGCATAAATACTTTGAAAGAAGAACAAGCTGGCACACTCAACATGTCGAATCAAAAACGCTAATGCACATTCAAAAGATTATAACTTAGATCAAACTTCTTCATATCTGTTAGAACTTCATAATTAATTAAATATGGCCTTTTGTGACACGTGATGGAGTGAACGACTTGTCACAAGCAAGATCGGGGCATCTCAACGTCATGTGCTTTATCATAATGGTGTGAAGTTTATCTTTGGTGTGCATTATTCCACGTATCTGGTGTTCTGTTGCATGGATGGTCTTGTGAAGATGTTTTGCAGCTTGCTCGCTGTGAAATCCTAAACCTAAGCCACAATATCTAATCCAGGGAAAACAATGTTCTTCCAGGAAGTAAAATTTTGGATGAACATTTTGATTTGTACTTGTGCCTGCAAAAAGTGCAGTTGTTTTGGATAGATTTTTGGATCGGTGGAAATGTTTCAGGGGAGACTGGATGACTCTGAGATATTAAGTTGTCAACTGTGGCATAAAGACCATTCAGCTTGTTAAATTTGTCGGCTAATGCTTCTCGATTCCAGATTTCTTTTTTGTAGTGTGCATCTTTTCACTTCTCTGGCCATTTCTTCCGTAATGTTGTGAAAAACAGTTGCTTTTAAATACTTTTTACAATGATTGCGGCTTTCACACTTGTGGCAAATTTTTGCAGAGGCCCTAAAGTACTGTCATCTGATTCAATGTCTATTCCAAAATATAGGAGTAAGCCTTTGCGAAACAATGCACAGTCTCATGGCATTTTATTTGCCTTCACATCAGCAGAGCTCCGTACACGGAGGCCACAAACATATTTACAAACATGGCAGAGTTTATTGATTAGGTCAGTGTGACTGACCAGTGTATGCTCCATGATAACTGATTTTTTTTTCTGAAAACCAAATAATGGGCATTCTGTTAAATGAAAGTAAAGGCTAGCTAAGAAAAATGTGAAATTGTTGAATGTATCAAAAACTGGGAGAGAGTAAGAGAAGGGTGAATGAAATAAAGAGATTGAGAGAGAGGGAGTGTAAAACAATATGATGTTGTCTGCTTTTAATTATGTGTAAACTCCTACTAAGATAATCGGCTAACAAGATTTGTTCTAAGCTACAACTTAAAGTTAGGCTACCAACACTCCAATCAGCATCATGCATGTTTCTAGCAATCATATACATAATATTTATTATGCAAAAGCTTGAAAATGCTGAAATGGAACTGACGGTGTGTCAACAAAACAAATAATATCAGACAACATAAGAAGACAACGAATTTGATGTTTGGACATTTGCTTAAATTGCCCTAAAAGTGGATGGGAAACAGAATGCTGAATTAAGTGCTAATTCTTGGATAATTGAGTTTATATGACTTACATGACTAAATCATCAGACTTCCTAAAAACCTGACCTTTTATGCAAAAATGATCAGTAAGAATAGTTACAGTAGTGTCCTGTTTATGAATCTTATATCAGCATGTAGAACTATTTTTCGTGAATTTCTTCATCAACTTTCTGCCTGGATAGCTCTTCACAAACGCTCACAATATGCTGCCAAACGATTCAAAATCAAACACGAAAATGACACAAAATTTTAATCCACTGCAGATCATCCACTGTGTGCGCTCAGGTAGAACGGTATCTAATTACCAGGTGGCCTGGTGGAGGCCACTGTAAAAGGGCAATAAATCTATCAACCCACCCCGCCCATCTGCTCCGAACTGCTTTCCTGCTTGGTATAGTAGTGGAGACCATGTGCCAAATTATACAAGCAAACCGCTGACGCAAGATAAACAAATAACATGTCTGTACAGTTCAATTAAAATACACTATGAAATTAAGATTTCTAGGAAAAATCCCTACGCCTAGTCCCAAAGTACAAAGTCCCACAAAAATATCACCACTCCCCACCGGCGGGGGCTGTGCCCCACCTTGAGAAACACAGATCTACACCTTTTTTATTTCTCTTTCCGGATACCTGCCATCTTCTACCGTCACTTCCATCTTCAACACTATTATTTATCATCATAATTGACGTTGTTATCAACCCCCCCCCCCCCGGGCAACAAAACCGACGGTAGGGTATCATAAACCTTGCTCTTCAGGACAGACAAAGCGTTATTCTAGCACCCTAGCTGACTCGCCGAGAATGGCTCCAAAGTGCAAAGAGCTGTCGAGACATCGATGTCCAATGTAAATTGTCAGAAGAAGCCGATTTGTTGCGAGTTCTGGTTTGTTGTTCCATCTTCTTTTCCCGTGCCCGTTGGTTGTTATTGTTGCTGTTGCTGTTGCTGTTGTTGTTGCTCGTAATTCAGGGGTTTTTAACGTTTGCTTTGCTACCCTTTTTTTATTGTTGTTGTTGCTCGTAATTCAGGGGTTTTCAACGTTTGTTTTGCTACCCTTTTTTATTGTTGTTGTTGCTCGTAATTCAGGGGTTTTCAATGTTTGTTTTGCTACCCCTTTTTATTGTTGTTGTTGCTCGTAATTCAGGGGTTTTCAACGTTTGTTTTGCTACCCTTTTTGTTGTTGTTGTTGTTGCTGCTCGTAATTCAGGGGTTTTCAAAGTTTGCTTTGCTACCCTTTTTGTTGTGGTTGTTGCTCGCGATCAGGGGTTTTCAACTTTTGCTTACCTACCCTTTTGTTGTTGTTGTTGTCATTGTTGCTGTTGTTGTTGTTTTTGCTCGTGATCAGGGGTTTTCAGGTTTTTGTTTGTTTTGCTTGGCAACTCCTTCTGTTGCAGTTGCTGTTGTTTTTGTGGCGGTACTAGTTGTTGGTGTTGCCTGTGTTCAAGCGTTTCCAACCTTTGTGACGGTTTTTGCTTGGCGACCTTTTTCCAGATTTCTGATCAACATCTTATCTTGGAATTTACCAAGGAGAGAAAAGCACTTTATGGAGAGATTAGATATATGGCATTATGATACATGATACTTAACTTCACTTCAGTGCAACTATATTTTCAGCTTCCTCCTGAAAAAAAAAACGAAACAAAAAAACAACAGTACCGTAATTCCCAATCCCTCGGCATTTTGCTCTCCCTCTGTCTGTTTGTCTGTCTGTCTGTCTCTCTTTATCACAGCTGGCGGGAAGAGAGAGACGTCACATACAGGTCAACTTTAAAAACTAAACAACAACTACAATGACAACAACAACGAAAACAACAGCACCAAAAAACAACAACGGCCAAAAATAAACAAACAAAAAACACAAAAAAAACACAGTATCTCGTCTCATTTTTGTGACAGACATGTGAACTTGCGTTTAATCAAGGATTTTGAAAAGAAATACGACTCGTCTTTCTTTGATTTCAAGCTCTATAAAGAAAACACCAACATAGCACTCTATTTTTTTTCGACAGACATTTGAATTTGTTTTTAATGAAAGGTTTTGGAAAGAAATATAAGTTATTTAAAAAGAAAAATCTATGCAACTGCTTAAAATTTACACTGGTGTTTTTCACTGCGATACGAGCTTCATCCCCGGTATCTTCCCGTAAATCACAGCGGATTTCCTGTGAAATTGGCGGTTTTGCAGCCTACCTTCATTCTCTGTCTCTAAATCAGGAGTTCCCAACTGGAGTAAATTTACCCCAGGGATAAAATTTATACAGATTATTGTTTATATCGTCTTATTATATATCTTTATATTTATATGTATATTCACATAGCTTTTTTTTTTAATATCTGCCCCCCCCCTCTCTCTCTCTCTCTCTCTCTCTCTGTCTCTCTCTCTCTCTCTCTCTGTCTCTCTCTCTCTCTCTCTCTCCCTCTTTCTCTTTTTGCCAACCCGGGTGTAATTTTTGGTGTTTCAGGAGTTGAACATATTTAAAAAAAAAAAAAATTATAATTAACAAAATCTGCAGTTTAGAAGAAAATTTGATGTTGGTCTATTTAGTGAAAAAAAAAATGATTTTCATTGTATTGTTTTGGAGGTGACAGATTTTATATTAGTTAATTATCGTCTTGCCAGTGTAATAGTTTGATTTTTCCTAATTTCTGGGTTTCGTCACTGTGATAAAAGTGTGAACTCAAATTAGTAAACAAAGCAGAATAGGGGGTAAATAAGACTTGAAAGCTTGGGAACCCTTGCTCTAACTAAACTGACAAGAGAGATAACACAATAAACAACAACAACAATAAATTGTTCGTATCTGATGTCTTGTAAACTTTTTTTTTTTTTTTAAATTTTATAAAACCACATGTCCAATGTCGCAAACAGGATGGTTTTATGAGTAAAGTAAAGAGAAATAACTTTTCGTAGTGACTTTTTATGGCGTGGCGCCACACGACCAAATTAGGTATTGTTTGTGCGGTGAATGTTTTGGGATGGTGTTAGTGTTAAGCCTCAGATAAAATGTTAACTAGTTGGCCATAACAATGTTTTGGTTGGCTACATGGCCACAATAAGTGTTTGTTTTTTTTTACCCTTTACTTGCCAACTCTGGAGAGGTACGATTTTCAAATTCCTGTTACTTTTAGATATTTACGATAATTGCAGCAGTTGAAGCCATGAATAAGAATATAAATAGGGAAACATTAATTGGCTACTACTAAGTACTTTCACTTTTCTATAATTTTGCAGTAACATTATGGTTGACAATTCACGAGTCTGCAGTGCTGGCGTTGAAAGAATTAAAACCTAACCACAAATTGGTACCAAAAAATCCTGTCGTTTTTTGTGTTGTTGTTTTTTTTTTTTAAATTTCCTAAATGGTACAAAACAGTCCTTGCCAAAAAAATGTTGTTTCTTTGTGTATTGTGGACATACGCTGGCTCCTGAGAGGCGAAATAACTCCACAAGTTTCCTGACACCGTGACTTTGTCGTTTTGTCGTCATACTTATCATTACTATTGTTGCTGTTTTAATACCGTCATTATAATTCATCGTTATCATTTCAACGACTGGCCCTGCAATCAATATCATTCACTTCTTCATCACAGAGTGACTCATTAAGAATTTCAAGAAGCCGCCGTGTATTCAAATTATCTATTTTGTAACTACCCTTTGTCATCTGTGCTTACTTCCACAGCTCCGTGTTTCTTCTTTGCGTGCAGTTTGCACGATGAGACCTAGTCTAGAGGCGGAAAAAGAAGTGTACGTTTTGGAGGGAATAATTCAGTCAGTGATTACACTCGTACTGCCAACCTATTCCTCCTCTCTTTTATATTCTTTCCTCAACCTCCTTGCTCCTTATTCCTCTGTCTGTGTGTCTATCTGTTTATCTGTGTGTCTATCTGTCTGTCTGCCCATCCGCTCGTTTGTCTGTCCCTCTCTGTCTCTCTCATTCTCTCGCTGTCATGTCTCTCTCGCTCTCTCTCTCTCTCTCTCTCTCTCTCTCTCTCTCTCTCTACCTCTCCCCGCTTTCTCTATACTCTCTTTATTTTGACACCCTAATCCTTTTCGTCTTTTTCAGTTTTCACGGTGTCTCCTTTTTGCGTTTCATTTCTCAAAATAAGCTAAGCTTTGGAGAAACCGCGGACGTTCTGACCACCGAAAACAGACATGGAAATTCGAGACCCTTTTTCTCTGCCTAATCCTGGTTAAAGAATTTAGAGAGATTGGTTGGGTTGCCCATTAAATCCTGCCAGAGAAACGCTCCTCTGGACGGGATTTGAACAAAGGCGGCCCGTTTTTTTACGCTGCAATCTCTGTCTTCTAATCCATTTGAAAACGCCGACTTCACACAGGTCACTGGGGCAAACATTTGAAGTTCCATTCAAACTCAGGCCTCTGAGCTCTTTATTCACGGCATTTCGCCCGTCTGGAGCCGGTTAAAATACATTTGTAGGCTTAGGAATTCATTCATTTCTACGTTTTAATGAGGTATCCATTCCACAGCGTCCAGCATCGTGTGAGGCTGTTGAAACGACTGTGGCAATTTATATACCATTAGTTCAGACAGTTTCCGGTGCAAAATACGTTTGTATTTGATTTTGTGGGAAAGGATGGTGGGGATTAGTTGTTTTTTTTAAAATTTTGCCTGGACAGCGGCTTTGTTAGGCCTGCTCTTCTCGACTTCCAACTGCCAAGGTATCTTTAACATGCGCGACGTGCACACGGGCCATCAGAGGTTTTTGTCCTTACCCGGGAAGACTAGGTGCTCGGTCTACCTACCACAGGATCAGGGACAGAAAATTTCTCCAAAATTCCAACATGCCGGCACCGATCGGGCATCGAGCCCGGTACCTTCAGCATGAGAGGCGAGAATCCTGTCTCCAGACCAAAGTGTCCCTGGAGGTCAAAGAAATTATTATAACCAATCCCCCCCCCCCCCATTGCCTCTCTCTCTCTCTCTCTCTGTGTCTCTCTGCGTGTGTTATTTGTGCTTTCCTCAGGTTGTAAATTCACTGTTCCTTTAATCTGCTTGACCTTATTTGTCACGGGTTTTCATTCTTGGTTCAGAGGTTTCATGCCGACGGCGGCCGCTGTTGTAGGCTGTCAAAGAAGTCGTACATACAAGTTTGCACACTCATTCAAACACTTGGCACTGCAGATTCTCAGAGGCACAATTCAGAGTGAAAATGCGCATTTTCTACAATGCCAGTCAGCACATACGATTTTTGGTGTCGGAAGGGACGTTGATTACAAATCTGAGATGGAATGTGTTTGTTATCGGCGATGACCGCTTGTGATGGACGTCCATGTTTTCTCGTGAAGACATTGTTGAAGATCTGACTTTATATAGATACTTGGGCTTGCCTTTATATAGATATTCCGGCGTGTGTACCTCTTTTAATTCCTATCGTTGCTGATTATTTTGAAGTTATTTTAAATATTTTTAACACATTTACACGAAAATATTTAATTTGTAATGGCCATTTTGCAGTTACATTCTTAGTAATGAAATGTTCATCGGCCAAATCTGGTAGTCAAGCTACCGAGTAAAGTACATGTACCTAACAAACCGTGAAAGCTGCAAAGTGGCCATTATATCGTGTCATCGCGACGTTAAATCCAAACTTGGTCTCAAACTACAACTCTCTTACATTACAACTTCTCTGATCTGCGTGCCGGCTCATAATCTAGTTTAACTATGAATCATCCAAGGATAGCAAAAACACTATGGAGAGAATTAGATAGAGGGCACAATGAAACACGATATTTCAGTGTAAATATTGTGTACAACAGTCCTTAATTGCTACATTCATTATCAAGATTTCACACCTCGTTGATAGTAAAAAAAAATATACCAGTAGCATCAGCTACATGATATCGCTCTGTAATGTATCACTTGTCATTAACTTTGATTAGTTCTCAGCATTGTAAAGGCAGGTGGTTAATGAAAAATCCATTTTCATGGACAATATCATTAGGTTCCCTTAGAATGACAAGGTTCTAACTCCCTTCCGTCAACTTTTCAGAAATTGATGATTGAAGTTTCATGATGTGTTCATAGACTTTGATGATACGACCCTTTTCGGTTCACTAATACATGCAAATTACACACCGAATCCACTTGATACTTTGACACACGATGGAGAAGGCCCGTAGAAGTATTGTGTAGTGTGTAACTCAGTTCAGCCAGAAAGTTGAGATAGAACCTTGTCATTCTAAGAGGATGATTATTTGATACAGGTAGCCAACATGCATTGAACTACGTGGTCTTTGGCATGATACTTCAATTAATGTGTTTACAAAATAATGGTAATCGTGCAGTGCGATCGTTAGTGCTGATAATCATAATATTACTGTTTATTAAATAATACTATGACAATCTTGCCAATTGTTTAATCAAGGTGTTTAAATCGTTTATTCAAAACATTAACCCGTCGGCGCGATCGTGAGTGTTAATTATTATTATAATATTATGGTTATTAAGGTATATAGGCTTTATATTTGAGTTAAGTTCGTATTGCCTCTCTTTTGTTGACTATGAAGTTAAGCGTTGAGTAGCGCATTGGTGAGACTGACACAAGTCTTGTCTCCCTGGTTGATTTGAAGGGAGTTCAAGTAAAATCATAAAAAGCTCACAGCCCACTGAATCAAATATTGTTTTTGTCGCGCTTATGTGGACTATGAGTTCAACGGGACGTCACGCACTAATGAGACAGATAGACATATTTGTCTCGCTAGTTGATTCGAGAGAAGTTCCAAGTCTTGAGTCGAAACCTTTGCAGAACAAGACTTGACGACCCACTGCTCTACAAGGTCTCAAATTCAGTTTTTGAAATCCACAAAACCGAGGCTAATCAGACTTGGTTCAGCACTCTGTGGCCCTTAGAAAAATTTTTGTGGCGTGTTACGATTTCTTTCTGTCATAGAATTGAAGTACATAATAATATAGAGTTCGTTTTTTTGGTCTCCGCAATTTGTCCCAACAAGGCAATATAGCTAGATGCGTGTCATATGTTTTTAAGGTTCCATGACATATGTCACTTCAAGTAATAACCCTGTTCATTGGGTTATAACGTGTTTATGTAATGATACGCTAGATGTAAATAAAATAAGGATGTTATTGAGTCATGGTAATTATGTTTATGTAATGATATGGATCCTTTTGATGTGTATACCATGTAGTATGTGCTCTGAAACGCTCAGTGAAAAGATTGTTCATTCATGGGATAAGAAAGTGATTTTTTTTGTTTTTTATCTTGTCTTATTAATTTTTTTCACTTGCCAATCCCCTGTTTAGGAGTGGCCAGCGCAGGCTTGCTATCTCTGGTATCAGACTCTGTTATCAAATTAGATCTGCGCCGAAAGCGTAGAATATCCATAATTATGTATTCAGGGTCAGTCGACTGCATTACTGTTGGTTACAAAACACGGAAATTGTTAGGGAAGTACAGTTTAGTAATTGAATAGTAGCCCACAGGTCAGTACATACTGACATGGCAGTATTTTTTGTATTTGCGTCTTTCTGCTGGTTGGTGAAGAACTGTGAGTGTCTATAGTTTGATTTATCTATTTCTTTCTTTACTGTTTTATTTATAACCTATATTTTCTACCCTATTTATTCATCTATTTGTCTCCTATTTATTTATTTTTTAGCAGCGGTTAAAAATCCCGTGAGTTTTTTTTTTTTGTATTGTTTTTGATAATTTTTGTAATATACAATAACCTGTTTATCTGGCTCTCTATTTATCAAATAATTGATATGTATAATTATATTTATTTATCTTCTTTATGTCATTCTTTCTTTCTTTGTTTCCGTCCTAGTTTCTTTCTTTCTGTCTGTCCTGTTTCTTTCTTTCTTTCTTAATATATTGTTTTATTTACACGTGTCAGTTTGCAGTTTTGAAAGCGTTTGCTGACCTTGTTTCTGAAATCTTTTCTGGTGAAGAATTTCAATGCAATTACGTTTTTTTTCTGTTACCAAACTGCAAAATCATGCATTAAAAATGTAGTATTTTAACAATGTAGAATGAGATACAGATTTATTGTGTAATCGACAAAACTGATTTGCTTTGCTAAAGAACATTCCAATTTCACTTGCATGTTAATATAATCATGCAGGCATGAAAAGTACATGAAGAATATTCTGGAAAAACCGTCAGATGTCAGTCACAGACTTCATGTTCAGAGAAAAGTGAGTTTTTTAACTTTGACCAAGCTCTTTTCTTTCGTAGACTACGTTATTTTTAGATGATAGTTTTAGCGGTCTGAATACCTTTCTGTCAACGATACTGAAGTAGGTTGTACAATGGAACATTAGCGTAGGCTTGGGGCCAATAACCCATTTGTTTGTACATCGTGACTCAGCCCATTTGTCCCGTGTACTATACAGATGTTTGCCACTCTCAGTAATTGGTCAGATGGCCCTAAACTTGAAACAGTGCGAGAGCAATTTAAGCCTGACGAGTACCTCAATGAGGTTAAGTCTATTTTAAGTCTGTTTTATCTCATTGCGCGAGTTCTCTCTTTCCGCCGGCTGTCTCGAGTCAGTTTTGACGCGTCAAAACTAATGAGACAAATTCGTTTCAGTCTTGCCAGTGTGAACGGTCCGTGTCAACTCCATAGTGCACGTCTTACAGTTCGAGGTTTGATAACCAGAGTGTTTTATGTCCCAAATCGTCAAATTCAGAAAAACTAGTCTGAAATTTGTAAACTCAATGAAAATTCAAATAATTGCAATGATTTCAACATGGTCACATGCATAATTTTTATTGGGTTATGAAATAAAGTCACATATCTTGTGTCTTGGATATCTACAGGCATTTAAGAGCAAAGAATAAAATTAGACATAACAAATTCTGTGTGATTATCGTCGACTAAAACTGTGCGGCTAAACAGACCTGACCAAACGCACCACCAGCTTAAAAGTAGCAAGGATGAGACCGTCGGTTGAGTTTTGGACGACTTGCTCGGGATAGGGCTTGCTACAGAAAAAAAAAACAACCATTGCATGAAGAAATTGTACATAGCTGATTTACATAGGACGGGTACATAATTATTCATAGGTGTTGCAGTACTAACTTCCCTAAGAAAAAGAAAAATCGTATCCTTTAGGTCTATTCGTCTAGATTTGCCCATGTCTGTGTCATATGAGATCACCCAAACAATAATTGTGACGATTTTTATTCCCCCCACCCCCGCCCTCCGTTTATCCTCCCATGTCTGCTTTTACTCTTGGCTTTGAGACCCGCCCCCCCCCACACACACACACAATCCCTTCCTGTGCAAGCGCAAGATGAATGTCCAAGGTAATGTTTGTCTGTCTGTCTATCTATCTATCTATCTATCTATCTATCTATCTATCTATCTATCTATCTATCTATCTATCTATCTATCTATCTGTCTGTCTGTCTGTCTGTCTGTCTGTCTGTCTGTCTGTCTGTCTGTCTGTCTGTCTGTCTGTCTGTCTGTCTGTCTGTCTGTCTGTCTGTCTATTATGTACCTGTCTGTCTGCCTGCCTGCCTGTCTGTCTGTGTGTCCATCTGCTACCTGCCTGCCTGCCTGCTTGCTTGCCTGTCTGTCTGCCTGCCTTTCTGTGTGCCTATCTATCTATCTATCTATCTATCTATCTATCTATCTATCTATCTATCTATCTATCTATCTATCTATCTATCTATCTTTCTATCTATCTATCTATCTATCGCTTTGTCTGTCTGTTGGTCGGTCGCCCATCCAACTACTCGTCCGCCTACCTGTCTGTTATTCGGTCCGTCCGTTTACCTTTGCGTCCGTCCTTCTGTCTGTCTTTCTGTACGTATTCAGTTGTAGTTTTCTTTGACACTAATGACAGCTGAATGAAACTCTGTGTTGATTAGTTCCCGAGAGATTCCGGGCAGATCTCAGCAATTAGGCGGGCATAAATACTCCGCTGTTGTTGTTGGTTTTGTTTTTACCTTGGCAAACTAATAACGCAATAATCTGGTCGGAGCAACAGTTTACCTCTTTGTCCGTCCGTCTGTCCCTGCTGTCTTCCCTCCAGCCCTCCTTTTATCCGTCC